>VMDO01002297.1:23521-172869 GCA_007922755.1 Pedetes capensis
AATGGGAATACCAGAACACCTAATTGTGCTCATGAGAAATCTGTACATGAACCAGGAGGCAGTTGTTCGAATAGAACAAGGAAACACTGAGTGGTTTAAAGTTGAGAAAGGTGTGTGTCAGGGCTGTATACTTTCACCCTATCTCTTCAATTTATACACTGAGCAAATAATCCGAGAAGCTGGACTTTATGAGGAAGAATGCGGAATCAAGATTGGAGGAAGACTCATTAACAACCTGCGTTATGCAGATGACACCACTTTGCTTGCTGAAAATGAAGAGGATTTAAAACATTTACTGATGAAGATCAAAGATCATAGCCTTCAATGTGGGCTACGACTAAACATCAACAGAAGAAAAATCCTTAGGACTGGGTCAGCACGCAACTTCACAATAAATGGAGAAAAGATTGAGGTTGTCCAAGATTTTGCTTTGCTTGGCTCTATAATCAACACCCATGGAAGCAGCAGTCAAGACATCAAAAGATGCATTGCTCTAGGAAAAGCTGTGGCAAAAGATCTCTTTAGAGTATTGAAAAGCAAAGATGTCACATTGAAGACGAAGGTGCGTCTGACTCATGCCATGGTATTTTCAGTGGCATCATATGGTTGTGAAAGCTGGACATTGAACAAGAAAGACAGAAAAAGAATTGATGCTTTTGAATTGTGGTGCTGGAGGTCCCATATATAACTAGAACGGATGACCTTGTATGATATTTGGAGGCTAACAAGTCCCAAGGCCTGCAGTCATCAGGCTGATGGTATAGTTATTGTCTAGACAACAGCAGGCTCAAGATCCTGGAAGGGCTGATGTTTTGCTTTGAGTTCAAAGGCAGGAGAAGTTCCTTCTTGCTCTTGGGGAGGCCAGTCTTTTTGTCAGGCCTTCAATTTATTGGATGAGGTCCACCCAGATTAGGGAGGACAATCTGTGTTATATAGTCTATTGATGAAAATGTTAACCTCATCCAGAAACACCCTCTCAAACACACTCACAATTATGTCTGAGGAAAGTGTCTTGGCATTTGTGTTAGGATCGATTTTTGTTGAGAACACTGAGAAAATACTACTGTAATGCTAACTGATTTATTTTGTTGTTGTTAGGTGCCGTCGAGTCGGTATCCGACTCATAGCGACCCTCATAGGGTTTTCAATGGCTGACTCTTTCAGGATTGCTGTGGGAGTGGATTGCCAGGTTAGAAAATTCAGAGTATAACAAGTTTGGTATAGTTCTGGTATAACTGGTAAGATTAATTTGATTTAAGAAAATATATACTGACACTAGTGTTAAAATCTATTGGCAAAACAAACCCAAGCCCCTACAAGCTATTCTTCTGATGCAAACTAATTGGCTAGAGAAAGAACAGATTTTGTTAAATCATGAAATCATAAAGTTCATATTTAGTAGTAATAGGTGGTTCCACCATTGGCAGAATCACAATGAAATGTTCAAATTAGTGATTGATATAGATTTGTGCTAGAGTCTGAAAAGTATCAGGGCAAGGTTAAGAGTTTATCAGTATTGAGACTAATTGATGGTTTGTGCCAATTTTCAGTATATTCTTTTGATTCTACCATTGATGCTAGGCATGCAATCTACTTTATGATTTGGGGGATACTAGAAATCTTTCCTCAGATGAGACAATGGATTTGCAGAGATCAAAATGTGTCACATAATTGTGGTGATTTATGATGCAGAGGTAAAGTACTCTGTAAGACAGAAGCCTAGGAACTACAACTTGAAGTCCCAGGTCTCTCTGATGTTGGCCTCTACTTGGTTTTTTCCACATCCTTTAACTTTTGCAAAGTCTTATGTAATATACTCAGGCAGTATAATGAGTTATTTCAATTATCAAACATAGTATAATTGCTCTTATATGTGATATACACATTTTGTAGTTTGTTTTCTACTGGAAGAAAAAGCCTCTACCCCTACCTTTGGATTTCTACTTTATGCAATATTATCTTTACTTATTTTGATGTCACATTCTTCCAGATTTAGAAAATGACAATCATGCTAAGCTAGTTTTTGTATCCTTTTGGCTTACCCCCACCATTTGTTGTGAACACTTCCAATTCTTTGACCTAACAAGATGCTACTGGCTTAGCTTGTATTTTCCTTGCCTCAATCTCGCAATCAGCTATTTCTCCAAGGAGCCCTGGTTTCTTTCAGTGGAGAATGGTACACATTTAAAACCAAATACTAGGTGCTAGGTAAGCTATTTGCAATTAGATCATCTTTACTTCTTGATGATAGCAGATAGAGCTAGGAAATACAACACTTATATGAATAATACATATACATGTATTTAAAACTTTACATTCCATCATAACTCCTAATTATCTTTTTACTATTGCACTTATCACTTTCTAATAGAATTTAATTTTTATTATGTATACTGTTTGTTAATGTGAGATATGTTATTATCTTTGTCTTTTTAAGTTGCACAAAACTACTACAATGATGGGAATTTTCATGTTTTTTTTTTAACTAATGCATCTCAGGCAGTAAGAATAGTGCTGAGGTTCAGCAGTGATTTTTGACTAAAAGAATAAAAGAAGTCCAAGGAAGACAAAAAATTGTGCAAGAAAGAAAATGTAATTATATTACACAGTTCCACTGTGAATAGGGTTTCTATGATTATGTTGTTGTTAGGTGCTGTCAAGTGGGGTCTGACTCATATAGACCCTATGCACCACAGAACAAAATACTACTCAACATTGTGCCATGCCCAGCACTATGTCAGTGCTTCTCTGTTATTCATAGGGCTGTCAATGGCTGATTGTTTTGGGGATTGTTTTGAGAGTGGACTGCCTGGTCTTTGTCCCATTTTTGCAGTACTGGGAATTGAACCTAGGGTCTCAGAGAGTGTAGAATGGCACTGTACTAACTGAGCTAAACCTTGGCCCCTTCTATGGTTATGAGCTATATTAAATTAATGCTGAAATTGACATAAATAAAATTATTGTGTTATATTTTGACGATAGTGAGAAAGACAGGCATTTACATATGAGATGAAAAATGCTAAATCTTTATCTTTAAGCAAAGTCAATAGTTATTGTTAGGTGCTGTCGAGGTGAGTCCGTCTCACAGTGAGCCTGTGTAGAACAGACGAAGCACTACTCAACACTGAGCCAAGCCTGGCACTATGTCAGTGCTTCTTTGGTGTTCATAGGGTTTTCAATGGCTGATTGTTTCTGGAGTGGGCTGCCAGGTACTTCTCCCAAGCCTACAGCACCCAGTGTTCCCAGGCAGTTTCCCATCCAAGTGCTAATCAGTTCTGACCCTGCTTAGCTTCCAAGATCTGATGGGGTTTGGATGCCAGACTGATACAGCTGCAGGCATTTCAGTAGATAATATCTAAAATTGAAGCATCAAGAAATTGCTATATATAAGCTGGGTGTGGTGGCACATGTATCTAATCCCATCTCAGGAGACTGAGGCAGGAGGATCATGAGTTCAAGGACTGCCTGAGCAGACCACCCTCAGCTACAGAGATTTTTCTAAAGACATGGCTATATACACTATTTTCATTCATTTTACAGTTGAGCATCGGAAGAAACAAGTAGAAAAAAAGAAAGAAACAGGCAGACAAGTTGAAGATGGTTGCTTCTGAGGAATGAGAAAGAAGGTGCAGGAATACCAATGACTACATTTGAAAAATAAGTAGAGCAGAACATTTGGTTTACCAAATTATGTGGCTTTGACTTAATGCTTTTAACATACTGTCTGACCATCTCTACGTATACAGTCATATACTTTTGATAGCAAAAAAAGAAAAATTCTCTTGAGAGAGATTACATGTCTGAATGACTGTTAGGAAAATATGTGAGTTATCCATTTTGTGGGAATCTATCATAAAATATATCCTTTCTTTAAGACAGGTCAGCAAACAGCTACATCAGTGGATGGTTTTTTTATGCAAAATTGCATGCAGTCATATCCCTTTGTTGATAAAGCTTTGCATCTTATTTACCTTATGTGCTGTTATAGAGAATGACACTCATAAAATTACACAGGAAAAGCTTTTTCTCCTAATAGGAACAAATATTTTTTTTTTCCCCAAGGAATGCTTTGCTTCACTCTATGAACATTGTAAACCAAAAAGGTGGCCATCTGTATTTCTGTAGGGTGTTAGAAAATTCAAAAACATCTCTCCTTCACCTGTAGCAATACACAGTCATGAAAATCAATGTAATGGGATAGAAGACCCAGATATATGCCCATGTAGCTATTGCCTGTTCTTTGACAAAGATACCAAAGACAATGGAAAAAATCCTTTCCAACAAATGGTGCTGGGAAAACTAGATATCTATATGTAGAAGAATGAAAGTAGACCTGTATCTCTCAACTTGTGTAAAAATCAACTCAAAATGGATAAGAGAACTGGACAGTCATCCCACTCAGAATGACTAATGTCAACAAAATAAACAACAGTAAATGCTGGCATGGATGCAGGGAAAAAAGAAACATCTTTACACTGATGGTTGGAATGTAACTTGGTTCAGCCATTATGGAAACCAGTATGGAGGTTCCTCAGACAACTAAAAATAGAACTACCATATGATCCAGCTATATAACTTCTAGGAATATGCTCAAAAGAAGATAAGTCATCATACCACAGGAACTCCTGCGCTTCCATGTTTATTGCCACACTTCACAATTGCAAGGGTATAGAATCAACCCAGATATCCATCAACAGATGATTGTACTAAAATTGTGGCATTTATATATATATATGTGTGTGTACACACACACACACACACACACACACACACAAACACTATTCAGCAGTAAAGAAGAATGAAATTATGTCATTTGTAGCAAAATGGATGAGACTTGAAGTTATTATTTTAAGTGAAATAACCCAGGCTTCAAAAGAGAAATACCACCTGTTCTCACTCATATGCAGGAACTAGATCCACCTTAAAGAAAAAACAATATAAACATATACAAGATTGTACTTATCTAGGATTGTGCATGTATAAGATTGGAAAATACAAGTGTACCCAACATGACATGGGGAAGGACTAGTGGGAGGGGAAGGATGATGAAGAAGGTAGGAAGGGGAGGGGCAACAACATAGAGGGGTAAAGAGGGAGAGAACAAGTGAAAAATGTAAGATGCAACTCCATGAAAATTCCATAATGAATCTCACTGTACTGTATAAAACTTAAAAGTCTCACTATATCTCATAAATATCTACAATTATCATTGCATTTTAATCAAAGCTTTTGTATAAGGAGATGAAAATGTCACAACTCTGATTTAATAATTGAACACTGTATATATGAACTGAATTATCACTATATACCCCATAAATGGGCTGAGATTTAGCTCTACCTCTCTATCTGTATAAATCCTAGGCAAATTTCTCTATTTTCCAAAAATGATCTTATTTTCTTTGTTGTTTCCCCTACAGCATACTTGTGATATATATTTTTTCATATGGATTGTTTCATGTACACAAGCATTCACTTCCCAAATAACATCTCATTAATCCAGGATTAATAATAGAATTTATAAAATATCTCAAATAGCATTTTGGTGGATACTTTAAAAAAGGTTTTTAATTGTCACATAAAATTGTATATATTTATGTGTAACGATCAGATCAGGGTAAGTAGCATATTCATCACCTCAAACATTTATCATTTTTGTGGTGGTAAGAACATTCAAAATCATCTTCTGAAGCAATTTTGAAATTAAAGTATATTATTCTTAATGATAGTCACCCTACTGTACAATAGAACACTAAAAGGTGTCCCCTCTATCTGATTGTAACTTTGGACACCATGGCTAAATTCTCCTCATCTCACACTACTTCTTACCCTTCATTGATAGTATATTTCAGATCTTCTTGAAAATAACTTCTCTGAAAATTGTGTAAGTAATGTGAGGTCCCTTAGAATATCATAATGAGATGGTTTAACATTTGACCAAAATAAAATGTAGAAAATGATCGGGCAATAGCTGTCATAGAGATAACAATTGACAATGATTTGGAATTTTAAAAACCTGCAGGCTTGGCTGGAGTTGCGCATGGCTGAAGAGAGGTATACCAGAACCCTCCTGGATGGCATGTGGCTGGTAGGAGTCACAAGGGAGCCCTCCAGAAGTGCACACAGTTGAAGAGAGGTATAGTGGAGCCATCTGGGATGGTGTATGGCTAACAGAGAGGGCATGGTCGAGCCCTACAGGATGGTGCACAACTGATGAGAGGCACAATGGGGCCATCTGGGAAGACTCATGGCTGAGGAGAGGTATGGTAGAGCCCTCTGGGAGGGTACAAGTCTGAGCAGGGGTACTGTGGGGAAAAAAAGCAGAAGTCTGCAGGACTCTCCTGGGAGGAGGTCTGGCTACATGGCCCCACTGCAGAGTGTTGGACACAGGGACTGTTTTTTGTTTTCTATTGGGGAGAGATGGTTGCTGTCCTGGCCTCTAACACCACTGGAACCACAAGCCAGAGGGAGAGAGAATGAATGGTGGAAAGTTTAGAGGATGGAGAGGAACATCTGACACTGCTGGATCCCTCAGCCTAAGAAAGCTTGTTCAGTCTAAGGCACATTTGGGGCCTGGGAATGCTTGTGGCATGGAGAGGTGGCATCACTGGTCTGGGGAGCCTACGTGACACAGTTTAGGATGTGGTGTGATTGGGGACAGGGAACAGAGGGGACAGGGAGAAACTGAAGGGGGCTGTGCCGAATGTAGAGGCTGCAAACTATGGAGGTGGGGAGGAGAAGTGCCAGCCACCCATCATCACTCAGACTCATTGGAACACTGGGAGAGAACATCTTTACACATGGAGAAGGTATGACCTAGCAACCTGACCAAACAATGGACATACCTCAACAGAAAAACACATGAAACTTGAAAGGTCGAACAGAATGGTAAGACTGAATAGACCAAAGCCCGTCAATGGATAATGTCAATGTAACTGGATACTTAGAGATGCCAGATAAAGAATTTAGAATGCTGCTTATAAGTATGCTGAGAGACTTCAAAGACACCACTATGGAAGCAATTGATTTGTTGGACAAAAATATATCTAACTTGGAAGAAAACTTCAGCAAAGAAATGGAGATTCTGAAGACAAATCAAACAAATTCTAGAGATTGAAAGCAAACTCAATCAACTCAATATTACAGTAGAAGTGGCAGTATCTAGACTAGGTGAATCTGAGAACAGACAACTGATGCTGAAGAAAAAGTGGAAGACATCATTTACTCTGATACCAAGAAAGAAAAAAGATGAAGCTGTGTGAGCAAGATTTTCAAGACATCTTTGATAAAATGAAGAAATGAAACCCACAACTTCACAAATTCTGGGAGTTAACAAAGGAGCTGAAAACATGAGAGGATTAGGAAATTTATTCAAAGAGATAGATGAGAACTTCCCAAACTTAAGGCAAGAACTGGATTCCTATACAACTACATCATTCAGAAACCAAAACAGTGTAGTTCAGAACAGATCCTCTCCATGATACATTATAATTGGAATGCTAAATACAGACAGCAAAGAAACTATTCTATAAGCTACAAGGGAAAAATACCAACTCACTTACAAAGGCAAACCCACCATAACAACAACTGTTTTCTCAACAACAACCTTAGAGGCAAGGAAAGCTTGGTTATACATCATTCAGGTCCTTAAAAAAGAATAACTGCCAAGCAAGATTATATTACCCAGTGAAGCTAGCTTTTAAAATAGATGATGAGTTCAAGATGTTCCATGATAATTGGTTTCTTTCAATGTGTCATGACCACTAAGCCAGCACTGTAGGGGCTCCTCAATGAAACACCACATATGGGAAAGCCACAACAACTCCAAATACAAAGGAATGAATAATAAACATGAGGGGAACTTAAGAAAACAAGAGGCTAAATATGAATCAAAAACCAAAAGTAAGTACCAAGTTGATGCAGAATAGCAAGCACCTCAGAATAATTACTCTTAACATAAATGGTCTTAATTCACCATTTAAGGGGCATAAACTAGCCAATTGGATTAAAAAAGATAAACCCTTGATATGTGTCATTCAAGAGACTCAGTTCACTCATAAAGGTAAAAAAAAAGAGAGATGTGATACTAATTTTGGACAACTTAGACTTAAATCCTAAACTAATTGGAAGAAACAAAGAAAGATATTACACATTAGCAAAAGGAACAGTCAACCAGGAATCCATAAAGATGCTTAATATCTACTCAAATACAAGAGTACCTTTATAAATCAACTTTTACTGGAGATAAAGGAACACACCAGGCTCAGAATAATTATGGGAGAATTCAATACCCCACTGTCACCAAGAGACAAGTCATCAAAGCAAAAAATCAACAGAGAAATGAAGGACTTAAGTAGCACCATAAACTAACTGGAACTTACAGACATCTACAGAATATTCCATCCATCAGATGCAGTATATTTATTCTTCTCAGCATGATATGGAATTTTTAATTCACAAAAATGGCCTCTACAAATATAAAAAGTAGAAATTATCCCTTGTATGTTATCAGATGACAATGGGCTAAAATTGGAACTCAAAAGCAAAAAAAACTTCAGAAATGTTACAAATTAATTGAGACTAAATAAAACACCGCTCAACTGATGAAGTTAGAAAGGAAACTAAAAATTTTCTGCGATCAATTGAGGATGAAAATACATCCTACCAGAATTTATGGAATACAGCAAAGGGAGTCCTAAGAAGGAAATTCATAGCCATAAATGTCTTCATCAATAAGTTAGGGAAGGTTCAAATAAAGAACTTAGTGACACATTTTAAGGCACTAGAAAGCCAACAACAAGCCAATCCCGAAGGAGCACTCAGACAGAAATTATCAAGATCAAGGCAGAGATATCCCAATTAAAATCTAAAATGATAATTCAAAGAATTAATGAGACTAAGAGCTAGTTCTTTGAAAAGATTAATAAAATAGACTCTGTCCCAGCTAGTCTCACGAAAAGAAATAAAAGGTCCAAATTTTAAAAATTAGAGGTGAGAATGGGGTCATAACCAGGAATACCAACAAAATCCAGAAGATCATCATGGAATATGTTGGAAATTGTACTCAACAAAACAAAACAAACAAAACTAAAAATATAGATGAAGTGAGTAAGATCCTTAACACATATGAATTACCAAAATTAAGCCTGGAGGACACAAGCAATTTAAACAGACTTATTACATTCACTGAAATGGAGTCTGCAATAAAAAAATGTCCCAACAAAGAAAAGTTCAAGTCCCAATGGGTTCACATCAGAATTCTATCAAACCTTCAAAGGAGGGTTAATATTTATCCTTCTCAAACTATTTCATAATATAGAAAAGGAAGGGACAAATCCAAACTCATTCTAGGAAGCCAGTATCACCCTGTTACCAAAACTGGGCAAGCACACTTCAAAGAAAGAGAAATATAGAAAAAGTTCCCTGATGAACATTGATGCAAAAATCCTCAATAAAATTCTGGCAATCTGAACTCAGGAACACATAATTCACTATGATCAAGTGGGCTTCATTCTACAGATGCAAGATTGGTTCAACATAGGAAAATCAATCACTGTAATTCATCATATTAAGAGACTTACAGACAGAAATCACATGATCATTTAAATAGATACTCAGATGGTCTTTGACAAAGTGTGACATCTTTTCATGATAAAAGTCCTGAAGACAGTGGGCATAACACAACATCATAAAACCCATCTATAGTAAACCCACAATTAATATAATATTAAATTCAGAAGTATTGAAACTATTCCAAAATCAGGAATAAGACAAAGATGTTCACTCTCTCCCCTCTTATTTGATATTGTGATTGAAGTTCTAGCTAGAGCAATCAGGCAAGAGAAAGTAATCAAAGGGATACAGATAGACAAAGAGGGGATCAAACTGTCCTTATTCACAGATGATATGAACCTTTACCTAAAGGGCCCCAAAAATTCCTCTAGAAAACTCTTAGAGCTAATTAACTCCATCAGCAAACTAACAGAATACAAAATTAACACTCAAAAATCAGTAGCCTTCCTTTACTCCAGTAGTGAAAAGAAAGAGAAGGAAATTAAAACAACAATCCCCTTCACAATAACTCATCAAAAATCAAGTATTTAGGTACCACTCTAAACAATGACCCTGAAGATCTCTACAAGGAAAACTTTAACATGTTAAAAAAGGAAATTATAGAGGATACTAGAAGATGGAAGGGGCTTTCATGCTCATGGATTAGCAAAATCAATATTGTAAAGATGGCCATACTACCAAAGGCAATTTACAGATTTAATGCAATCCCCATTAAAATTCTAATGACAGACTTTGCAGAAATAGAAAAAAAATCGGAAAATTAATATGGAAACACAAATGACCATGTATAGCCCAAACAATCTTAAACTGCAAAATCAGTCCAGGCAGGATCACTATACCTGACTTCAGCCTCTACTACAGGGCTGTAATGGCAAAAACCATTTGGTGTTGGCACACAAAAAAGCTTGAAGACCAATGCAACAGAATTGAGGACCTAGAGATATATCCACACAACTACAGCCAACTGGTTTTTGATAAAGGGGCTAAGGACATTCAATGGAGAAAGACAGCCTCTTCAACAAATTGTGCTGGGAAAGTTGGATATCCATTTGCAGAAAATTGAAAATAGACTCATCGGTCTCAATTTGCATAAGAATCAATTCAAAATGGATAAGAGACCTCACCATAAAACTGGAAACCTTAAGACTACTAGAAGAAAAGATAGGAAACATGATCCAACACATAGGCATAGGAAAATATTTCCTCAACAAGAATTCAATTGCCCAGGAAACGGCACCAAGAATTAATGAATGGGATTACACGAAGTTAAAAAGCTTCTGTACAACAAAGGAAACAAAGAGTTAAGGGAGAGCCTACAGAATGGAAGGAATCTTTGCTTTTTACATATTGGACAGAAGCCTAATTTCTACAATATACAAAGAACTAAAGAAAGCAAATACCAAGACAACAAGTAACCCAATATGTAAGTGGGCAAAGGAAATGAACAGATAGTTCCCAAAGGAGGAAGTTTGAGGGGCCAAGAAACACATGAAAAAATGCTCACTATCCCTAGACATTAGGGAAATGCAAATCAAAACAACACTGAGATTCAATCTGACTATAGTACGAATGGTGAAGGTCAACAAAACAAATAATAACAAATGCTGGTGAGGATATAGAGAAAAAGGAACTCTTACACTGCTGGTAGGAATGTAAAATAGTTCAACTACTTTGGAAATAAAAGTGGAGATACCTTAGAAAACTAAGAATAGAACTGCCATAAGACCCAGCTATACTACTTCTGGGAATATACCTGAAGGATGATAAGTCATCATAGCACAGAGACACCTGAATTTCCGTATTTAATGCAGCACTATTGTCAATTGCAAGAGTGTGGAATCAACCAAGATACCCATTGGTAGAGGAATGGATAAAAAAAACTTGTGGTATATATGCACAGTAGACTATTACTTAGCAATGAAAAAAGAGTGAAATAATGTCATTTCTAGAAAAATAGATGGAACTGTAGAATATCATTCTAAGCAAACAAATCCAGGCCCCAAAAAGATAATACTATTTGTTCTCACTCATATCTCGGATCTAAATCTGATTTAAAGGAAGAAAAGAAACTATACATATGTAGATATATAAAAAGGAACAATTAGGAATATTTAAGAAGAAAAAATATAAGGAGAGTAGAAAGAGGGAGGGAACTAATTAGAGTGAACAAAGATTGTGGAAGGGGGAATAAAGAGGAGAAATAATGTAGAGGGAAAAAGAGGGAGAGGATAATCTCAAATTATATGATGCAATTACACAAATATATGGGAAAAACAGGGGACTATAACCCATAGTTGCATATTATTTTTACTACATATTAATCAAAGGGTTCCATAAATTATATAAGTAGATAAAAGTATGACCCTAAACAATGTAATGCCTGCAGCTATAGCCCTGTGGCATCCCATCCCATCAGATCTTGGAAGCTAAGCAGGGTCGGGCCTGGTTAGTACCTGGACGGGAGACCGCCTGGGAACACTAGAAGCTGTAGGCTGGGAGAAGGACCTCGAAACCCCCTTCCAAAAATCAATCTGCCACTGAAAACCCTATGAACAGCAGAGAAGCACTGACAATAGTGTTTCCCCTGTTGTAAAGAGGGTCGCTATGATTCGGATACCAACTCGACGGCACCTAACAACAACAACAACAAACAATGTAATAGGTGCACAATGGAAATAGCAAAAGCCTTACTACTCTGTACCTCACTAACATTTATTGATTAAAAAAATACAAGACTGGCCTTTTTTTCTACAATTTTGTATTTTCTCTGAGAACATTTTTTTCCCTGCTGAATTGAAAGTGACTGCTTTCCCACTTTTATACTTCCTTTCTACTATTTTTGTTTTGTTTTGTTTTGGAGATTTAGATGCTATATTCTCCTTAGCTGCCTAACATGTATTTCTGGGTTCTAAGAATAGAATTAAAGATTAATGCCATTATGTATTGAAAGTATAAAAGTGGACATAGCTTTAATTCAGCAAATTCATGTTTAAGAATAAAGTCAGTTCTATTATAATATAATTATTATGTTCCCAAGAAACACTGCATTATTAATAACCACAGTGTATAAACAATTGATTGGCAGGAAGGAGCTTAGAATCTAGAGAGTTTCAGAATCACAATTACATGGTTATTTTTTCCTGTAGGTATTTCAGTGCTGCTGTTTTTTTTAAAAACTGTGAATAATTTATATTTATAATATAAAAATTAAAGATTAATCACTAGACAGTGGGGTAAAAATTCTGAGTGAGCCTTGTGCATTTTAAAGATAAAAATCAATGAACACCTAATGAGTTAGCATTATCCAATATAGTTTTTATAACTCATTCTTGTGATTAAAAACAGATAAAAAAGACATGCTGAAAAAGTGATTTAAGTCAAAGTTAATATACAACTCTCACAGGATTTTTAATCCTATGTAAAGGGTTAAGAGCATATTCACAGTAACATCCATCCACTACTGTCACATGATTTTCATTAAAAAAAATTCACCTGTGGTGTGAATGCCAGGACCCAAGCCTCTTGTTGTTGTTGTTGTTGTTAGGTGCTGTCGAGTTGGTATCCGACTCATAGCGACCCTCTGTACAATAGGGGAAACACTATTATCAGTGCTTCTCTGCTGTGCATAGGGTTTTCAATGGCAGATTGATTTTTGGGAGGGGGTTGCCAGGTCCTTCTCCCAAGCCTACAGCTTCTGGTGTTCCCAGGCGGTCTCCCATCCAGGTACTAACCAGGCCCGACCCTGCTTAGCTTCCGAGATCTGACGGGATCAGATGCCACAGGGCTACAGCTGCAGGCTAACATTTGTTATGTTTGTTTTATTTTCTAAAATAAGTATGGATTACTTGGCTATGAATTATAATAATTGTTAATTATTATAATTATTAAATAATTGTAAAATAACTCATATCCCCTATAGTGCTGAAAAATTGCATTAGAGCTTTTGGAATGTGTGAAAAATACACAGTAATAATGCAAAATTGTTTCTAAGCACATGCTATTCTATGTTAATAATTGATCAAGAAAACAATATTTTAGAAAATCTTTAATGGGCAGAATATTATAGCATTAACAAATGTATAGTTTTGTGAGTGTCCTCAGTCTGTAGCCTCAGTCTTAGGAATTGGGCTTCACAGCAGGCAGTGACAGGTGAGCTAGTAAAGCTTCATCTGTATTTACAGCTGCTTCCCATCTGTGGAAAAATTGTTTTCCACAAAACTGATCCACGGTGCCAAAAGTGTTGTGGGTTGCTTATTTTTAGAATGCATCTAAGTGTAACTACTTATATTCTATTTGTTCTCATGGGAAATTAAAAAAATATTGTATATATAGAAAAGTATTTTGTTTACATTCTCTTGGCTGAATGGCCAAGGTATGAAGAAAGGGAAATAAAATCCTGATGTAGTGGTTTTCCATTTAAGAATTAACTGTTTGAAAGCACTGCATTAGTTCTGTATTTAAACTTATCATGTTATAAACTTGGTAGGTGCTAGGGCTGCGTACATAGGCAAGACATTATGTCATACCTCCAATATCTTAATATTAGCAAAAGAGAAATATAGAAAACTCAATGAGGTCTCAATATTAGCAAAAGAGAAATATAGAAAACTCAATGAGGTTATAAGTGTGCTATCGGCTGTTTAGACAAAATACTACAGGAGAATATAGGCAAAGGGTGAATTCAGCATGATGTGAGATGGGGAAATTTCACTGAGAAGAAAACTTAAATTGCTCCTTAAAGAATGAGTAGATTTACTAGGTGAAAATTGATGACAAGCAGAACTGTGAGAGCAGAAAGACAAAGTATAGTATCTGTCATGGAGGTACTGTTTAATCAGAGGTGTGTGTATGAGTATGTGTGGGTAGATCAGAGAGTACGTCTGACAGGGTATGAAAGGAGCTGAGAAGTTGATCAATGAAAACATTTAGCTATGAAAATACAAAATATAAAAGGCTAAAAAGACATAAAATCAGAAAATTAAATGGTTTCCATCATTTAAATTTGTATCAGGAAGAAAACCTGCATCTATTGAATTCCTATGGTGTGCTCTTCTATCTATTATATCATTTAGCTCTTCCCTCTACCTGCAGAGGTTGATTACTCTCAATTTATACACATGAAGAAATGGAAGCTACAGAAATTGCTCCAGATCATGGAAAGATGAAATGTAGCAGCCAGATTTAGTCACATTTCAGCCAACTCCCTAATTGATATTTGTTGGAGTTGTCGAACCTGAACTCTTCAGCAAGAGACAAATGCTTGGGTCTGAATATGAAACCAAAAAGCACTCAAGGAACTGAAGGCCAGTCTGACATGCTTTATTCTGGGGTGCTCCTCTCTATGCCACCAGTGTTGATGGAGGAGATTATAAGGCTTCTATACATTGAGGAGAATTGCCAAATCATTATCCAATCATGTCACAGTTATGTAGGAGGTACATCATAAGGTTACGTAAGGCAGTCATATTGTGTGTAAGTGGTGGTTATAAACATGATTCAGCATGATATCAAAGGTATATGAGTTAGCTGGGGGTGCATCCATCATCAGGGTGTCCCATTACCTCAGCCTGTTTATATTATCATCTTGATCATGCTGACCTGGCTTAACTATATTTTTTTCCCATTATACCACCCTGTCTTCCAAAACACCTACATGATTTCTATATTTCAACAAACAGTAGAATACACCCCTACTCCCTCCCCATACATACAGACCACCATAACCACAATCACCACTGTCATGATTTGAATCCAAAATGTCCCCCAAAGATCACATGATTGACCCTTTGGTCCCCAGCTAGTCGTGCTGTCCTGGAAGGTTATGAAACTTTAGGAGACAGGTTCTAGCTTTGCAGAAGTAGGTCTCTGGGGACAGGCCTTTTGGAATTTACCCTAGGCTCAGGTTCTGGGTAATTTTCTCTTTGTCTCTCTCTTTGTCTCTCTCTCTCTCTCTTCCTCTTGATCTGCCATGATGTGAAGTTGTTGCCATAGGCCCTGCTGCTTTCAGCCTCCATTCCTGCCCTGACGCCATTGTAAACTGTGATTCCTCTAGTAAATCATCACTTCCATAAGTTTGTTTCAGTTAGTTTCTCTGCCACAATGATGAATGAGCTGACTAGTAGAACCACCAAATAGCTCAGCACGTTTTTCAATAGAAACAAATGAAGAGAAATAAGATATGTATGTGGAAACTTCATAGATTGAACTGCCCTATTCAGCATCTCTTATGGGACTGTTACTTTGATGAGAATGCAGATATTTGCTGCTTTGAAAGCCTTGCTGCTTCCCCATTGTAGTCCACAGCTGTCAGGATTTGGCAGTGTTTCTTGAGCAGGAAGAAAAAACCCCAAGCATATGTAAGTTTTTGCATCCATATGAAGGTATTTATTCCTACACAGCTACTTCCTCCTTTTAAGAGAACTGTATTGATATTCAGGTTGGTTGCCATGCCACAGGTGTTTCAGATTGCAAGGGCATCTTCTACTGAGCAGGCCTGATAAATTCTCTTTGTGAGTATATGCTGGGCCAAATAAGCTCATTCTTCTGGGAGGTGGCTTTGGTATTGAAAAGACATGAAGTATAAGTGCATTGTCACTTCAGGTTGCATGTTTTCCTCTTTTCTTCTGTGTTATCTGCCAGGAACCCCCAAAATTTGTAGTGTTAGGTAGCTAACTTAGGCATTGATGGGCAATATTGTGGGAAGGTGGCTTGAAAATAACCCCTGCCATTCTTCCATGATGAAGCCATGTGCATCTCTGAGGACATTAGAAGTACATTTTTAAATGAGTCCCACATCCTACACACAGAAGGAACATGAACCCACTCTCTCTTCTTCCACAGGCTCTCTCTCTTTGTCTTTATCTCTGCTCCTTTGCTCTTTTCTTGCTTGAATGACCACATTCATACCCCTCTCTTCTTTCAGACCTGCGTTTTCTCTGTCTACCCAAGGCACCTTTCTTTCTAGAAGCCTGCTTAGTTATTCTTTTCTCTGTCTTCTTTACCTTCCCCCAGGGAACAGAAATCTTATGCCAATTCACCCATGGGAGGCAAGTTTTTCCCATTTACTTTCCATTCTTACCTAAGCTGCTCTAGGTGTCTCAATTTTCCTTGTAGTTATTCCTTAAAGGTATATTACACCGCAAAAATGGGAGAAGGACATGACAATCCATTCCTGAAGCGATCCTGAAACAATCAGCCATTGAAAACCCTATGAGGTAAGTTGATATATAAAAATGCACAGTTAAACTTAGTGAAGAAGGGACAATATAAAGAGTAGAAAGAAGGAGGGAGGGAACTAGCAAAGGGAAGCGAAGATTGCAGAAGGTGGGATGGATAGGAGAATCAATGTAAAGGGATAAAGGGGGAGAGGATAATCTCAATGTAAATGATGCAACTTCATGAGTACATGGGAAAAATAGGGGAATATAACCCAAATATGCATATAAGTTTTACTACATATTAGTTAAAAGGTTACATAAACCTTGTAAGTTGATAAAAGTATAACCAAAAGTGATGTAATAGTTGCATAATGGAAAAAGCCAAAGCTGTATAACTCTGTACCCCACCAACATTTGCCAATGAAGGGAAAACAGAAAGAAAAAAGAAAACCCTGTGAGGGTTGCTATAAGTTGGATTTGACTTAATGCTACCTAACAACAACAACATCTTTAGGTTTATTACCTGTTCTATATTCTCTACTGTGCTGGGGTTTAGCTCAGTTGGTAGAGTGCTGCTTTGTACTTTCTAAGGAGCTGAGTTCAATCCCAACACTGCAAAAATGGGAGGATATGGTACTCCACTCCCAAAATAATCCCCAAACAATCCACCTTTGAGAACCCAATGAAGGTTGCTATTTGTCAGACTCAACACGACGGCACCTAACAACAACAATATATTCTCTACTATAACTTCTGTATTGGGCATAAATTCTTGTATATGCCAAATACAAAGATTGAGGTTTTGCTGCCAGATTCTTGGACCCCTATTTCAGACCTGCCTAACCATACTCTCTATATCTCCCCAGTAACCCGTAGTACTTTACATGGAGTGATGAATACTAGTGTCTGCTAAGATATTAATATATAGGAACCTGCTTCTTTAGTTGACCACATTAACATAATGTATAGCCTATTCTACTAAGATGTTCCAGCTAAAATTCCTTTTTCCTTTCTCATGCTGGTTATTATTTCACTGGATAATTTTTTCCCTCTGACTTTTCTCCCTTCAGTCCTCTTCCACACTGACAGACTGATCTGTCATATGTGAAAATCTGATCATTATTGTTTCCCTGCTTAAAATTTGTGGAAATCAAACTTATCCTTCAATATGCAGACAATCCTTTGCTTCCCACATAGTGTGGAGTTGAATATTTTCCTTTCTGGAAAGGAAATTTGTACACACCTTTGATCAAAGACTAAATTTATTTAATTGGCACATTATAATTTGAACTAGTTTATTTGAGCAGATAGTGATTCAAGAATCAGGCAGCACCAGATCCCAAGTGCTCCACTGGTGGCTGGGGAGGGGAAGCCAGAGAGGAAACTTGTATAAAGTGTTTGCTGAAGAAAGACAAAGAAACCATATTTGATTGGTTAAAGTAGAAAATCTCTAGTTAGAAGTTAGCTGGTTGGTTAAACTTAAGTTTTGTTTCACTGTTTACATTTGATTTCCATTTGCTAATATAGGAATCCAAGGCACCAGTGCCTCAGCCTAATGGCTTCACAATTAAAAATTTTAAACACCTTTTCATATGGTATCTATATTAGTTACTTTTGTGTCACTGTGACAAAAATACCTGACAGAAACAACTTAGGGAGGAAAGATTTATTTTGGCTCACAGTTTCAGAGGGTTCACTCCATGGTCACTTAGTCTCATGGTACCTGGACAGAATACCATGGCAGTGGGAGTGGGTTTTGGAGGCTGTTTTTCATGTCTTAGTGGACAGAAAGCACAGAGAAGGAGGGAATGCCAGCACTTAGCTGGCTTTCTCCTTTTCCCCCATTTATTCCATCTGAACCCCTAGCCCTTGGGATGTTGCTGGCCATAGGGTGAGCCTTCTTCCCTCAGTTAATCCTCTCTAGAAATGTCCCAAAGACATACCCAGAAGCACACCTCGTCAATCTCCTATTAGATTGTTGTTGTTAGGTGCCTTCGAGTCACTCATAGCAACCCTATGTACAACAGATGAAACACTATTGTCAGTGCTTCTCTGCTATTCATAGGAGTTTTTATGGCTGATTGTTTTTTTGGGAGTGGGTTGCCAGGTCCTTCTCCCAAGCCTATAGCACCTGGTGTTTCCAGGAGGTCTCCCATCCAAGTACTAACTAGGCCGGACCCTACTTAGCTTTCAAGATCTGACAGGATTTGATGCCACAGTGGTATGGCTGCAGGCTCACCAATCTGCCAGGTGACCTTAAATCCAGTTGAGTTGACAATAAAGACTAACCATCACAGTATCTATGCACAATATATGTTTATCATGTTTCTCTTTCTTATTGCTGCTTGAGTTCAGAGACTTATGCCTTATTCATTATTTTAGTATCAGAAACTCATGTAAGTTTGACCCATCATATGTATGAAGGAAATATTAGCTGAAAATATTAGAGAGTTAATTAAAAATTGAATGGATGTTAAGTAACATTAAATGAACAAATGAGAGCCATGACCTCAATAGGAGTTAAGGGAGGAGCAATCAGAGAGGTAGCATATCTAATTGCCATGCACAGCATCTGATAGGGACTAATGAAAATGGCCGGGATTTCTTTAACATGACATGTAGCAAACAGCCTCAGACACAGCCACTTCCTGTCTATGGGCAATTCTTAGCATTTATGGGAATTTGTTAAATATCTCAGGGCTCATCAGCTTACTAAGTAAAGTATACTGTGTGGTGATAAAGAAAACATGACAAGTTGGGACCTAAGAAGATGCATAATTAATGGAGAAAAGGGTGTGATTTTAATCTTTATTTACCCTAGAGCTTTGTGGAAACGTCATTCTATTTTTATGTCTAACATTTAAGATTTTTAAATCCTTACTTTTAGGATGGCAAGATCACTAAATGACTAAAACTATCTTTCCTCTGAAGCTTTAAAGGAGTAGTGAAAACCTCACATAAATCAAAATAATCCAATCATATTTTACAGGACTCTCTGAATTGCCTTTATTATTATTAATTCTTTACTATGGAAGAGTATCTAAGAAATTTTGTTTATTTTAATTTTAGTTTTTTATTTTTATTTATTTTTATATTTTGCTGTCCTGGTCGCTAAACTCAGGCCCTCACATATACTTTGCAACTGCTCTACTACTGAGCTGTATCCCCAGTCCCTTTTTAATTTTTTTTTTATCTTGGATACAATCTCACTAAGCTATACAGGTTGCTCTGGCCTCAAAAATGGCCTCCTGACTCTGCCTCTTGAGTTGCTGGGCTTACAGGTGTACACCACTGTACATGCCCTCTAAGAGAATTTAAATTCTTTTTCTACCCAAATTTTGCTCCACTTGAATAGTAGAGGAAATGGGAAGGGATAATTTAATAATTTATGTTGGTCAATCTTTTTGGGATTTCACTTCTTGTGGTTTCGGTTACCCATGGTCAACTGTTGTCCAAGAATACTTTTTATAAATTATGTACTGATTTGAAAAGTATGATGAAATCTTATACCATCCTGCTCTATCTTCCCTGAAATGTGACTTGTTTCTTTGTCCTGTACATCTGTGGTGGATATGCTACCCACCCATTGGTCACTTAGCCATCTTCTTCATTATCAGATCACCTGTTGTAGTAATGTTGGGCTGTGTTCAAGTAACCTTTACAGCAGTGAATGCTATGTCACCATGCCTGCGTCATTCCCCTCACTTCATCTAGTCAGATGGACATTGTTTTATCTCACATCATTACAAGAAGGAAGAATATAGCACAATTACACATTTTGAGAGGCCAAAATCACATAAATTTATTACAGTATATAGTTATAATGATCTATTATTGATTGTCATAATTAATCTTTTATTGTACTTAGTTTATAAAATATAAGTTTATTATAAGTATAAATATGTAGGAAAAAAGTAGTATATTTAGAGTTTAATACTCTGCATTTTCAGGCATCCATTGAGGGTCTTGAAACATATTCCCCATGGATAATGGGGGTCTGCTACAATATAAATGGGAAATATAATTTCTATCTTAATAATTTTAAAGTTATTTCAACTAATTGTAACAAATGCATCACCTACCAACATGATAGGATACATACACACACACACACACACACACACACACACATATGTATATATATGTATATATCAAAAGAGATTGGAATACTGCATAATAAATACTCAAAGGTTACTAGTTAAGAAGAATTTAGTACAGCCCAATTATTTTTAAATATCACAAATTATATCTGATTAATATTTTACCTTGAATGATAACTATGTCTTAGGGCTTAGGTTGTCCCAGCATCCCTAAAAAAGAGAGAGAAATACATGATATTTGACAATTGGTATTCAAAGTTTTCTTTGATCATAATTTGCATAATTCCTTTCCAATTTGGAGGAGATATTCAAGACTTCTTAGTGCCCTTTATTCAGCTAACTTTTTGGAGAAAAGCAAGTTGAGCTATTTATAACCTGAACTTAAATATGGATACTAAGGAGAGCACTTCATTTTAAGGCAATGGAGGTGACTGAGTGGAAAGAGTTGTAGGACCAGGATCAAAAGCACCCTAAAAGGCCACTTATAGAACCAACATGAAAAGAATAGAATTCATTTTATCTCAGATACCTGAAAGTTTCTTGATATCAATACCTATTTCCAGAAATATATTAAAACATCATTTGTTTAGCTTTGCTTAGTTTTCCCAAGAAAGCACAGCTTGCTTATACCTTTCCTTAGAGTGAAGGCAATTAATTCCACCTGCTCCATTGACCTTTCTTCTATATCTCAACATGTAAAATGAATGTTATACTTCTTACAGTGATCATTTTGCAGTTTCTCTGAAAGGACACGATCTACTCAGTTTATAGGCTAGAAGTTAATGCCATAGCCTATGTTTCCTGCTTTCTTATTTCCATGTAATCTAGCACTCTCTAAAGGCTTACTAAATATCTCCTAAATATTTTCTTCTTCCATTTCCCCAACAACCACAGTTCTAGCTACTTGGCTTATTGCCTAGAAGAGACCACAAAAATGGGCTTCTTCTAATTGCCTGCTTCATCTTTGAATACTCTCCAATATCTAGTGTACAATGAGGTCAGAGCTATCTTTCTGCATTGTAAACTAGATAATGCCATTCTCCTTCTTAAATTTATTTTGAGGGTAAAAATAAATGATAAACATAGATTATAGCTTCTGAGTGGTTTGGTCCATCTCTCTCTTCAACCTTCCCTGAGATCACTCTCATTTCTTCAGTATCACTGGCTTTTATCGGTCTGTACATTTACCAAGCACTCTCCCTCCTATGACTGGACTTTTACAGCTGCTCTTCTCTTGTGTGGAAAATTTTATGTTTCCTTGACACCCAAGAAGCTGGGATTCTTCCTTCAAATTTTATTTTATCCCCCTATAACCATGACCTCTTACTAACTTTCATATTACCATTCAACTCTCTTTTAAAGGTCCAGTCATAATTGTAATTTGTTATTGTTAGGTGCCCTCAAGTAGGTGTTCAACTCAAAGTGACTCTACATACAAGAGGTGAAACAGTATTGTTAGTGCTCCTCTGCTATTCATAGGGTTTTCAATGGCTGAGTGATTTTTGGGATGGGTTGCTGGGTCCTTCTCCCAAGTTTACAGTGCCTGGTGTTCTCAGGCTGGCTCCCATCCAAGTACTAACCAGGCCCAACCCTACTTCTGAGATCTGATGGGATCAGACACCACAGTGGTATAGCTTCAGGCAATTGCAGTTTTAGATTAGTTTAATTAGCAATAAGTATTCTTTACTGGACTGCAGACTTGTTGAGGGCAAGGGACTGTGTCTTGTTTCGTTCACCAACATGTCTCCAGAATTTATCATAATATTCTGCATGTATTTTGTTTTTATTGAATATTAATGTCCATGTTAGCATATATTGACATTGTAGATAAGTTTTGATTGAGTAATGATTAATATCTGAAGGAAGAGACAGTTTTTAACTATTTGCATTAAATATGATCTATATTAAATACTATTCTTGATCATATACAGGGATGTCAATATACTTTCATTCTTAGAAACAACTGAATAGATGTTACACATTTGGATTAGATTAAGACATGTAAAGCATGAAATATGTTTTTATCTATCTCACATTATTATACATTTTCATTTTCTCACAACTGAAAGATACCTCTCAGAAGTATCAATCACTAGGGATAACGGATTCATTAAAGACAGCCAGTATAATATACTGATCTTGAGATTCAGAACAAGCCCTATTTTGTTTTGAATCTTAGCATAATTTATTATAGGTGTGAATTTGGGTAAGGACAGTTTTCCTGAGTATTACTTATACCATCTGTAAAATGGGTTACATTATTATTTATCTCATAAGATTATCACATAACTTGCTGAATTTAACATATATGATTGCAATTCTTTCTATTTACTATGTAGAAAATAGAAGGAATAGAATGGCATCATTTATTCTTGTTCTCTGTACTTTCCTCCCATATTTACTGCATGTTTAGAAAAATACCATTTAGAAGTTCCATCTACCTGGAGAATGTGCTTTGAGACTGAAATGTTATTAGAAGGGAGCTAGAAAAAAAACATGTAAGGGCACAATATGTCAATCAATCACCTTGGGAAACCCACATTAATGTTTTCCAAAGGGGAGAAAGAAAAACATGAGCTTTGATGTAGTGGTTACTTGGCTTCAGATTGCTTTTATTTTGCTTAAGTTATTAATATAAACCCTTTAGGGAAAATTTGTTGCATTTATCTGCTTCTTTGAGGGAAGGGAGTGCTCATATTTTATGTTACTGATGCTGTCAGTGTGCTCTTTTAACATTGTTGTTGTTGTTAGGTGCCGTCAAGTCAGTATCCGACTCATGGCGACCCTCATAGGGTTTTCAATGGCTGTTTCGGGATTGCCTTGGGAGTGGGTTGCCACTTCCTTCTCCCATTTTTGCAGTGCTGAGAATTGAACTCAGGTCCTCAGAGACTGCAGCGCAGCACTCTACCAACTGAGCTAAATCCCAGCCCCTTTTAACATTACCTAGTTTAAAAAGAAAAGATAAGGTGGATTCTGTAAATATGGTAATCAAATTAACAGACATGTTAAAATTACAAACATAGCTAATGACTGTATGAGGGCACTCTGAGATAGTGAGGAGACTGAGGTAATCTTGTCTTTTATTAACAAATTGTGTAGCTAAAAATCTCATCATGGATCATTTAGCTACATTTGCCTTTAGGGAAGACTGTGCCTGGACCGCCTCAGCAGAAAGATTGGTTCATTGCTTTTAAAATACTGTATGTCCAAGTCACTTTTGTTAATCAAAGCCTGATGAACTTTGCCTTTTTTGTATTCTTTTTCCTTCAAGGATAACCATTATAATCTTGATGGCTACTTTTTAGCAAGTGGTTTTCAAATATTGTAGATGGATGTATTAGCGAAAGGGGAGCCTAAGAACACTCGCTAAATGATCAACAGTAAGAATTGATGAAATAGTGCACCTGTGTCCCCAGAGGAGAAATAATAAATATGAAGTCAGCAGATAATAAAGGTTATTAATAATGGGTGCTGGTACCCACTGCAGAATTTTATTTTTACACATAATTAAGGAATGGGTATAATTTCCATATCCAAATAAATATACATACACACTTTGAAGATGCTTCCATAGGGTGTAAAAATCTTTCTTTGTAGGTATTAATCTCTAGAAATTCTTCCTTGATTAATGTGCTGCAATAATAATTTGTATGGCAAATGATTAAAGAAGCATTTATGAGATGGCAGCTACTGTGCTAATAATTTTACACATTTAGTTCTTGTAACATCTTTTGTTTTGGTGTATTTATAAGCTTTGTTTCCTACATGAGGAAAGTGAAATTTGGAGAGGTGAAGTAAATCTTCCAAGAGTTTTGTGGCTTAGTATGTTGTAGAGATTTGTTTTGAGTTCAAGTTTGGTTCTGCAGGCTTTGATCTCTCTATATGGATAGATTTATGTATAGATAGATATATCTAGATATCTAGATATCTATATCTATATCTATAGATAGATATATATGTACATAGATAAATGTGGAAACAGGAGAGAGATTATTTGTGGAGAAGAAGGAGACCATCAGGAGGGAAGAAGGGGGACATTGAGAGGGTAAGGTGGGAGTGAACATGAGTAATGTACAATGATATCCATGTATGGAAATTTTATGATGAAACTCATTAATTTGTTTAATAAAAAGTGCTAATAAAGAAATCAATGCATGTGATTGTGGGATTCTGGGTGATGACAAGTCTGAAATCTGTAGGGAAGGTCAACAGGTAAGTCTTTCTATCTGTCTTGATACAGAATTGCTTCTTTTTCAGGGAACCTCAGTCTTTGCTGTTAAGGCCTTCAACTGGTTGAATGTGGCCTACCTTCATCATGGAAGAGCAATTTGATTTACTTAGAGTATACAGATTGTACATGTGAATGACAGTTATAAAATGTTTTCACAACATCATCTAGACTGGCATTGCCCAAACACCTGGGCACCATAGCCTAACAAAACTGACACATAAAACTAACCATCACAACTGCTAGAGAAGTAGTAGCTGCTTCCTCATCCATATGTTGATGCTCTTCCTCTTCTAATGCTGAGCCTAAGTCTTACATAGCTGCAGAGCATAGATCACTTACTATGACCCCAAATGCAAGGGAGTCTAAGAAATATTACCTTTAGCTCCCTGGTCTTTAGAAAATCAGACAGGTAACCTTCATTTGAGTTGAAATGGGTGCTGAATGAGTCAATGAAGTACCCCTTTGGCTACTTAACATCCATTCAAACACTCTTCTCACATCTAAACTTTCAAGCAAGATAAGAACAATAACATCAGCAATAACATAAAACAAGAATAATGTTTCAATATAACTCCAGTATCATTTTCATTCAAAAAGAAAGTTCAATTTCTCATCCATTTCTGGATGAGAATTACACATTATCTATTTTTATTGGTAATTTTTAATGTACAAATTAATGGGTCTTATTATGACATTTCTCTACATGCACTTCATTGCACATTGCTCATGTTCACTTCCTCCTTACCCTCTAATGATCCTTGGCCCCATTCCCTCTCTCTCCACCAATGGTTCCCCTTCTACTTGTATGTCTTTTTTGTGAGTATATCTATCTATATATGTACATCCCAATTTTGCTGTAAGGGCCACATATGTGACATTTCTTTTCTTTTATCCCATTACCCTTTCTTCTTGCTCCCCTTTTTCTCAATTACCCATTTTTGAGTAATATTCAGTTTTACTCTACAGTAGTTACCATTATGTCTTGGTATTTTGGGAAATGTAGGATACATTATGTTACTAGTAAAGAATTCTCTGTCTCCGTATTTTTATCTCTCGATATATCTCTCTCTTTATTGAAAAAAATAAAATTACCTACATATATTCCCAATTTCCACAACTTTTATGAACTTTGGTTAATATTTGTAACTAGTTACAAGTTTATAATTGTTAGTTGTGACATCCTTCCTCACTGCCCATTCTTAAGTTAGGTTGCTCATGAATTTTTGGCTTTTATTCTTTTCTAAAACCCTTTAATCTATGAAATTTCTTTAATACACTTACTTGAATCGTATGTTTTGATAGCTAAAATTTTGATTATTGTTTATTTCAAAGTATTTTTAAATTTCCATGAACATTTATTCTTTGACCCATGAGATATTTAGAAATGAATTGAGAAGTGATATGGGGGATTTTCATTTACCTTTTTGAAACTGATTAGTTAATTGCACTGTAGTCAGGGAATACAACTGAATATATTAGGACTTTGAAATTTTTTTTGGCAATGTTTCTATATGCTTGGGAAAAATGTGTATTTTCTAGTTTTTAGCTGTGGAGCTCCACATATCTTTTCTTAGATCACATTTATTAATTGTGCTAATGAAATATTCTTTACTTACTTGTAATTTGTTTGACCTATTGATAACCAAGGAAAGCATATTGAA
The DNA here is from genome assembly GCA_007922755.1 of Pedetes capensis. NCBI lineage: Eukaryota > Metazoa > Chordata > Mammalia > Rodentia > Pedetidae > Pedetes > Pedetes capensis. The sequence goes on from VMDO01002297.1 coordinate 50,241, forward strand.
AACTTTTGATATGACCATGGATTTGTCAAATTTTCCTATAATTCACTCAACTTTTCATTTACATAGTTGAAATTATTTTCTGTTGAATTATGAAGTATGTCCTTAGTGAATATAAACTTTTATCATGAAGCACTTATCATAGTGGTTTTCTCACATTTTATATTCCAGGCACCCTTCCTATATGCTTATGATAATAGCATACTTCTTTCTTGTAGAGAATCCCTTCCATATGGCTTGAGTGGGAACACCTAAATGTTCATTCTGTTTCACTGTTCTCATGGCTGGCTTCTATGCCCTTTCTAAAGTCTTAAGTGTTTTTCTTCACTCTTAAATATTCAGGTGTTCTTTAGTGTGTTAGTGACTATTTGTAAGTTATTTATTTCTTTGTAGTTATTATTTTGGTGTTTAATTAAATCTCTCAGTTCTACAATTTCAAATTTTTTCATCTTTGAAGATTTCTCTCATTATATTTGTATTTTAAAAACATTCTTCTGTTATATAAGGTATTTGTAGGAAAAATTCTCCTGTTTCTTTGGCCATGATTGCTTTGATATGAGGATCCACATTCATCTTTCATATGATATATTTATTCCTACCTTTTCTTTTTTGTGTGTTTTGAAGCTTTTGGAAGTCAGGTTTTGCCATTCATTTTTCTTTTACTCATTTATAATACAAATAACCTATTAAGAGTATCCTTCACCTTTGATAGAAATTGTATATTTGTCCTACAATAGTCTGTGCCAATTTAGGGATCATAGTTATTTTTGGGGGGGGGTGAAAACCTTCAACCTTCCTATGTATAATGCTGCCATGAACTTCAGCTTTTACAGAGTCAGGATCAAATACATAGTTTTCTTATGTCATTGTCTCTCCCTAAAAAGTTTCTCTTCCCTATAAATTAGAGGCAGGAAAATATTAACAAGGTGATATTTGTTATGTCTTGTTCATGAGGTTCCTGGAGAGAGGGATGGGACAGGGAAATATCTTACTTGGAGATCTTTGTGTACAAGCATCCCACCCCTAATTCTATTCTCATCTACCAGAATTTAACTTCTGATAATGATTTTCCCAAGTTTATTTTTTCTTTGTTAGTTGCTTTTTGAGTTTTTCCCATTTAATAAAAGTCAATGTATTAGGCCCTGGTAGATTTCTTATATCTCATTAGAGGAAAACTTAATAAAGTTCGGTCTGTTAAGAGAAACATTGTTTGGGGTTGTGGCTAAAATGATATTTTTTGTAGGGTGTACTCACTTTTTCTCTGAAAGAAAGTTAAGTAAAGAGGCTATTGAGTCATATTGACCTTTTTGGCTATTCTGTTTGAAGGTTTTTGCTTGAGTTTATACCCTTTACTTAGACTGTTGGAACGAGTAGACCAGTTTCCTCTTTGTAGAGTTTCTTATTGCTATCTGTTTCTGGAGATTTGGGTGAAAAGCAAAAATTGATATGCAGCCTTATTTTCTTTCTTACTCTGATATGTTCATGATTTCAAAACATGCAATATTTTAGATACTTATCACAATTAAAAACTACCAAATAATCTGGCACAATCTCCAGTGGTCATTTATTTAACATGCAGGTTTTGATTTGATTTGGCAATATACACAAAGAACTAGGTCTGAAGTAATGATCTGTGCTTGAGTTTCCCAGCAGCACTCGGATGCTATTGGGAACTAATTGGACATCTGAGTGAAGAGGCAATTTATTAATGTTGATCATTAACCTTTGCTTTAAGAGAAAGTATATATAAATTTATCTTGTCATTTTAAGAAGCATGAGAAACTGAGAGGAAAAATATCACAGTATATTATGCTGAAACATCAGGAAATACATCATCAGTAAGTGTGGCAATAAAGGTTTTGAAGCACCTCAGGGATGGTAAAATTTTCACCAAATTATACATAATAAAACTTAGAGAAATTAAGCATACATAAAATTTTGAGAAGACTAACTAGGAAAGGTAGAATTGATTTTTTTTCTACATGCTTGATTCATCATCCATACATTATGGTTTTTCTTATAAGTAATGTATTTTTTATCTTTGTCTATGCATGGAATTCTCTTATCCAAACTAGTGAGAGCTTTTTTAGATTCCACTCCTAAAAAGAAGAAAAAGAAGGAGAAGGAGAAGGAGAAGAAGGAAGAGAAGGAGGAAGAAGAGATGACAAAGAAAACATAAAAAAAATAAAAATTAAGATAAATAAGTACACAAAATTCCTCAAAGTCTCAGGTCTAAGTATAATTCCATTTTTATATTGTTGTAAAAATAAAGTCTTAAGAAATAGAAAAAAACCATAAAATATTTAAAGGAAGAATTATTTTCAGTAAAAAAGTATGTTAGAATAATTGGGAATCCTGATGTCTAGCCTTTGGTTTAGCCTTACTCTCTTCTGATTTCTGTCAGTTCTCTTGCCTAATCTCTCCTGCCCAACAATCCCTGCTCTTAGAGAAGGAAGGAGAGTGAGGTAGAGAAAAAACTAAGGGGTTCTTTTCTGCTTTCACTAGTGCAACTAGTGAAGTAAATTCCTATATCCTACATTCTCTGCCTCTCAGAACCCCGCAGTCTCATGTCTCATGTGAAACTTAGTCCTCCTTCAGAAACATGAAACAATCATATTCTAAATTCTTAGTGCTACATGGAACCAGGGAATATCACAATGTATATCATATTTTTATCTTTCTCATCCTCACCCAGGTTTATTTGAACTGTTGAGTATAATGCAGTAACATTAAGGGCAGCCTGGAGCTGAGGAAGAAAATAACATGATGTCATATGACATCAGCATGCTCTGCACCCCTGTGGATCACACTCAGCAGAAGCAGCTCTGACTTCCTCCAGTCTTAGTGCTGCAAGCTTTGTCTAACATCTTCTCACAGGTTGGCCCTTCTCAAATCCTTGTACCATGCTCTTTGGAACACTTAGTCTATTGTTAGCAAAATCTCCTGTATCCTTCTCATCTTCTCTGTCAGTTCCCTGTGGATACTGTTTCCCTTCCAACCTTCTTATGTGATGTTCTGTGGTCTTTTAGGTGTTGGTTAGTCAAATGCAGCCAGAAGAGGAGATGCAGGAGAGTCAGGAGAAGACAAAGTTTATTAAACTCACAGATCCTAGAGAGATGGCATCATTGTACACTAAGAGGAAGTCACATGAAAGAAGTGCCAAGGGAGTAGATTCAATCAAGCAGGTGAAGAGTGAAGGGACAGTGAGGACTTGAAGACAAGTGGCTTTGTTGAAGTCAGAGTGGCAAAGCAAAAGGTGGGGAGTAGAGGGTAGCAGGTTATTTCATTGGTGTGTGAGAGTGTTACTAGGTCACAGTCATGGAAGGGTAAGAAAATGATCTTGTGGCAGGGACCAACATGTCACACTGACATACCTGGTCTGGGTGTGAGTAGTCTATTTGTGGGGATGTTGCAGTAGCAGGAAAATAGGAAGTTTTACAGTTTTACAATATACTTTGTGACTGTTTTCTCCTACGCTGGCCCTAGAAAAAATGTGGGATAGTTAATCTTGTTCCTCATCATGACTTCCAGGTTGTTGTTTCTTCTATCCACTTAAAGAATCTTAACCTCCTTAAGTTCATACCAACAAACAACAAAAACTTGACCTTTGCTGCCTCTGCCCCATATCTTGATTTCTTTTTATTAAAAATCTATTGGAAATTTTTGTTTGCATTCTTGCTTCTTCTGCCTCACCACTCTGAGGACTCCATGACAATGAGGCTTTCGTAGCCAACACTTCACTATCATTAGTGTTGTCAAAACCAACATTCATGATGACTCTATGTAGTCACAGGAGTAGTCAAGTCTAACTTCTTATCTTGCTCTACTTTCTGTGAAGTTCACAAATAATCACTCTCTTCTTCCTGAAACCCTTTCATCACTCAGCTTACAAGGCACTACTCTTTCCTGGTTCTTGTTTGATCTCACTGGATGAACTTATTCAATCTCCTGTTTTCTTCCTGAATTCTAGGTATTGGAGTGTCTATGATTTGGAATTTTTCTTTCTATATTTATTCTTAATTGATCATATCCAGATAGCTATCTTCAATATCATCTACCTCTCAACTATTCCCATCTTCGTTTCCAGCTGGACTTTTCCTCTGAACTTCTGACTTACATATTTAATTGTTCCCTGGTACTCACTTAACATTCCCGAAACACAACTCTAGGTCATTCCTTGAAAGACTCCCTTAAACTTTCCATGAGCTGGAATTTAGCTCAGTTGGTAGGTACTGCTCCACATTCTCTGAGGATGCTGGTTTGATCCCCAGCACCACAAAAATGGGAGAAGGGTGTGACAATCCACTCCTAAAGCAATCCCCAAACAATCAGCCATTGAAAACCTTGTGGGGGTTGTGATGACTCTACAGCACCTAACAATAACAATAACAATCTATCCATATCTATAGTGTCATTTCTCTTCTTTCATTTACTCAGGCTTCTTCTACATCTAATCAATCAGCAAGCCCTGCTGGTTCTACTTGCAAATCATATGATGAGTCCTACCACTTCTTACTGCCTCTGTGGCTACTATCATATTTCAAGCAATTGTCATTCCTTTCCTAACTATTAGAATAAGTTCCTACCTTCTCTGCTTATGACTTTGTCACTCTTAACAACTTTTTTAGTGGGAGGCCAGAGTGATAGTTCTAAAAGTAAATCACATGATGTAACCGATGAATTGTCAGCATCTAAAGCACTTTCTGGCATGTAGTTAGCACTCCATAAGTATTTTTTTAAGGATGAAACAGAATTTTTCTTTAGGGAAAGGGTCAAATATAATAGTCCTAGTTTCAAGGAATTTAAATTTTAATTCTAAACATATGTTAGCTCCTTTAGTAGCCCAGTCTCATTATCACCTACAAACAGCCTTCCTGAGTTGTTAGAAAATCATGCATCCTGTATCATTCTTCTTTACTAACTTGATAGCTTGTTGTTATTGCTGTTAGGTGCCATTGAGTCTGACTTATAGGGACTCTACATTGTTGTTGTTGTTAGGTGCCATCGAGTCGTGTCCGACTCACAACAACCCTCATAGGGTTTTCAATGGCTGACTGTTTCAGGATTGCCTTGGGAGTGGATTGCCACATCCTTCTCCCATTTTTGTGGTGTGGGGAATCGAACTTGGGACCTCAGAGACTGCAGAGCAGTGCTCTACCAACTGAGCTAAATCCCAGCCAGGGACTCTGCATACAATAGACAAAACACTATTGTTAGTGCTTCTCTGCTATTCATAGGGTTTTCAATGGCTGATTATTGTTTTGAGACTGGGTTACCAGGTCCTTCTCCCAAGCCTATAGTACCTGGTGTTCCCAGGTGGTCTCCCATCCAAGTACTAACCAGGCCTGACCCTGCTTAGCTTCTGAGATCTGTCCAGATTGGATGCCACAGTGGTAGGGCTGCAGGCCTTGACAGCTTAGAATCCCTAAGTGTGATACTGAAGGTAAACTTATGGATTCCCCACCAGATAGAGCTTGGATATTGAAGTCCAACCTCTTGCTCTCTACTATCCAATAAGGGAAATTATTGACATGAACTGGTGCATTAATTTAAGTGGCTTATGTACTCATGATACTTAAAGTTGCTTTTCAGAAAACAATGTTATCTATGCCATAACTTACAATACCAGACATTCAGAGGTTACAGCAGCATAAATATGACTGTAATAGGTATGATCAGAGGGTGTTTGTAGATGAGATTTATATAGTAGTGGAGGGAATTTGTGGTGTTTCTCAAATCATGCAATATATATAATCTACCAACACACTGCATCAGTCATAGCCATGACATTGATTATTCAGAAATATAGATACTTTAGGTTATTATTCAGACTAGATTTAGTGGTTTGTCATTTATATAAAGTACATATATGACAAAATATGAAGAAATAGAAAGGCTGTATTCTTTTCTGTCTTTATCTTGGTAAAACTAAACTTCTTATATTGAATCTACTGACTAGTTAATTAACAAGAGCTGAATTAAGCTCTCAGGGTATGAGGCATCTAATTTGCCTTGGAATTCTAATCTAGTTAAATGCCAGGACTCTGGGGAAAGACTATGTTGCTGCATTTTACTCTTGGCAAACTGTTTGAAGGTAGAAAGAGTAAGGGAAGCCCAGAAAGAATGTTTTTGGCCGGTCCGGTCCAGCCCTTTGGTGAAGTTGAACTGTGTGACTCTGCTTGTTAATCTCAAAATGACTAAGGAAAGAGCAATTCATATATTTGAAAGAACAATTTATATATCTTATATGTAATATAAGGCAAACCAAATGATATTAACACCAATACAAGTTACTCTCAACAATTTCCTGTCACCTTTTTGGAAGAAATAGAAAAAGCTAATAGGAAGCTGCTGACTTTTCACTAAATCTATTTTAAGATCATGAACTACTCAATACTTAAGAGAAAGCAAAACACCTTTCATTGTGAAACAATAGGTACCAAGATGTTATGACTTCAAGGTCAGCGCCCTAAAGAAATTCAGTCACAAAAAGAGCAGGAAATCCAAGGTCTATATTTAGTACTTTTCCCCTTATTTTCTCTCTCCCTAATACTGGAGACCCAGGCTTAACTATACTAGGTTTAAGTTGGAGAAAAGAGTAGAATCCAGACCAGGGTTCTGTGCAGAACCAACAGCTGCTTTCATTAAATAGCCATAGATATTTTGTTTGGGATGCCAAATTTAAAGCCTGCTGAACTTGACACCAATCTGTTGCTGTCATTGTTGTTGTTAGGTGCCGTGGAGTCGGTATCCGACTCAAAGCGACCCTCACAGGGTTTTCAATGGCTGACTGTTTCGGGATTGCCTTGGGAGTGGATTGCCAGGTCCTTCTCTCATTTTTGCGGTGCTGGGAATTGAACTCGGGACCTCAGAGACTGCAGTGCAGCACTCTACCAACTGAGCTAAATCCCATGACATCAATCTAGTGATTTTAAAAAGGCTTGCTTTGTTTCAGTAACTTTCAGCTTCCTTGACTCACTGTGAATGATGCATCTGCAAGTAAGGTGAAGGTGGATGGCAGCTCTTGCCAGTTAGGGATTTATTCAGAGAATGTAATGTCTTCAATATCTAACATTCCTTGCTTGAAGAGATTAATTTTCAATCTACTGGCAGAAATCATGAATACAATTAATTATTGAAAAGAGAAAGCAGAATGTTACTGAAAAATGAATAGAGAAGTAGTAACATATGGAAAGTACTGTGACAAGGTAAAGGACTGTTCCCACGGTTCAGAGCCAGTACTGGAAAGGATCATTATTAGTAAGATAAGGCCAAAAGCTATTTGCTTACAGTGGAGAAAAGGACTGAGACAAGAGAAACAGAAAAGGAGATGGCGGAGTAGATTTAGTGAGGGCAATATATAGATGAATGTGAACCTATTTGCATATTTGTATAGAAAGGAAAGCACAGATAAATAATAAGTCTGGAAAAAAACCTAATTCATTCGACACAAACAGATACTTAATATTGGATTTGTCCTTGTCAAGTACAAGATTTCAAGAGGACAGCTCAAAAACAGACTGAAATATATAATTTGATTAAAGAAGTGAACACAGGAGCTTTTCTTCGAGCTCAGACCCTATGTATGCCAAGGAAAATGATCTCTTAAATTTAGTGCCTTGTATTGAAAAGCACTCAGAGAGAGCTGCATTTATATTTCGGCTTTGATTCTGCAATGAAGTTTTCTTTTAAGTAAAGAAGAAACAAACCAGCTCTCAAAGAGCATTTTGTTTGTTTTCCTGAAGTGTGTTAAGGATTCCAAGTATAAGGTGGGTGGACTATTTTTGTTTAATTCTAGGAAGTCAGAGTGGCTTAAGTTTTTGAGTGTGGGTCTTTGAAACAGATGATAATCGTATATTTTTTCCATCTTTCATGTGGAAAATCTCTGACTATGAGAGTTAATGGGCCTCTGAATATCAACAATAGTCTAATGTTTATGGTACTACAAGGAGTTTTTACCAATGTAAGAATTTTTAGTTTACAATCTTAAACTCAGGGATCTTGTTAGTTTGACGTATGGTGACTAAAATACTATTTAAAGATGAAGATGATGAAAGAATTGGTTCTTTGGTTGGACATATATCTTAAAAGGCTGAAACTGGAATTAATTTCTGTATTGGAAATATGAGTTAATTTTATCTGGGCTGTTCCCCAAGCAGCTTTTACCAAAGATGTTAGAAATACACACTGAGTATTCAGCATGAATAAAACTTTAGCATCCTCTAGTCCAGGGGAAAAGTAAAAACATTTCTAGATACCTATACATGTTGGTTTGTTTATTCTAGGTGCTTAAAAGTATACTGAAAAGATACATTTACCTCAAGAACATTATGTTGTTGTTGTTGTTGTTGTTGTTGTTAGATGCCACTGAGTTGGTGTTTGACTTACAGTAACTTTACATACAACAGGCGAAACACTATTGTTAGTGCTCCTCTGCTATTCATAGGGCTTTCAATGGTATATTGTTTTGTTTTCTTGTGGGGGGAGTGGGCTGCCGATTCCTTCTCCCAAGCCTGCAGCACTTGTGTTTCTAGGAGGTCTGCCATCCAAGTACTAACCGGGCCTGATCTTACTTAGCTTCCGAGATCTGACGCCCACAGTTGCTTCCATTAGTGGTTGTTTCCACACAGTGATATGGCTGCAGGCCAAGAACATTAGGTTAGTACTGAAGAAAATGAAGCCATACTATTTCCACAAATTTGCTCAAAAATCTCGGGTTAATTTTGCTCTGGATACTTTTCTAGTTAGTAATTTTGGTAATAACACCAGGTAGGTGGCACCTTTCCTTTCATGTCTGCAAACTGCAAATCCACCCTTTGCCATAGCTATGTGTATTGTTTTAGATAAGTTAAGGTGTCTTGGCTTCCTTCCCCCTAAGTGACAATGATACCCTCTTATCTCATAGTGTTGACCTGAGTGTAAAGTGAGGGAATATGTATGTAGCAGAGACCAAAGCTGAGACTCACATGGGCTTTTGTTGCTTATGCAACACTACTGCATCACCTCATCTCAGATCTTCAGGCATTCTATGTGGTTGTGGTTATTCTATGTGAACAGTCTATAAATGCCTCAAGCCCTCTCAAACTGCTGCAAAAGAACTTAAAACTTATCCATTGCTGCAATTTGGTTTTGGGTATGTGTAGACAACTCATTAACTAGGAGAGGGACAAAGTCATTGTGTCTAGGTAGCAGTGACAATGGGGGCCTTACATAAGGTCCCCCTGAATTTGGAAGAAATATGACAGTTAAGGTCAGACCCTCAGGTCTTCTGGGGTACCCTGTGTCTGGACTAAGCAAGCTTCCCCTGGTTCCAGAGGATGTCTTAAAGAAGTGAACAGAAGGATATGACACTTGATGTTTTGGAAAGTGGTTGGTGTGCTGGGGAACATACTACTGCAGGTACAGGTAAACTTAGAGGTGGCTCTAGGGACATGGAAAGATGTCCTGCATTTTCAAGGGTATATTCCATTCACCAGTAAGCAAATATCAAGTTGTGGAAAGTCTTCATCCTCTAGAAGATGCTGGTGGCAGATTTGGCTGTAGACAATGATGTGGAAGATAGAAAAGGATAGGAGTTGAATGCAGAGTCACAAGCAGAGTTCATTTGCCCTATTACAGACTGTAGGAGGGATATAAGAATGGTGAGGGGCAGCTGGATGGCTTGATAAGTGGACCCATGGACAAACTACTTAAAATGACTGGGCCTAGAATCCCATATTAATGTAAAGGCCACTAATAATTTTTGGCAATAAATATAAAAAGTCTTGGGAAAAGTTTAGAATTTTACTTAGCGTCATCATATGATTTTTTAAAAAAATAAATGTGAGCCTATTAGTATTCACCAATTAATAAAGTCTGAAACATATAGGTTAGATGCATATGAAACTCATAGCAGGAAGCATGGTACACAGTAAGCAACTAAGAAATAGTTGTTAAGAAATTGTTGTTGCTGCTATTGTTGTTAATATCAATCCATTAACCCTACCACAGCTAATATTTATCATTTCTGTTAACATGGTAGGAACGCAATTAAAATATGTGAAATCAACAGATAAAATATGCATTCTAGACCACTCCTGATATCTGTATAGCTTTTGTTTTTCCAAAAGCTTGAAGTTATGAAGTTACTGTATGAAAAGTGTTATACGGAAAATGAATTCAGAATCAATGAAATATGCAAACATGGTGCAAATATGCACCCAGGACCTACCATTCTATTTCAGGATTTTTCTCTCCTTAGCATCTGCCAACATCATCCTAATACAACTGTTATTTCCTTACTATTACTGCCGATGACATTCTGTTACTATGACCAAGAAAGCCATCCTTCTAGTGCTCTCTCTCTACTGGTAGCAGGAGCACTTTGCAGACAGAGCTGTGCTTGAGCTGTTGAATGAGGTATAGTCTTCTCTCCACTATTCCTAGAGAATGTGTGCTTCCTGTCTGCTCTGAGTGATCAGAGGCCTTGGTTCTCAGGGGTCTGAAAGTGATGCTGTTATGGTTTGAACATAAAATGTCCCTAAGGGTCATGTGTTTGAATGTCAGGTCCCCAGTGGTGGCACTGTTTGGGAGGCTCTGGAACTTCGGAAAGTAGGACCCAGCTGGGAAAAGTAGGTCACTAGGGGTCGGACTTTGGAGGGTTTTATCCTGACGTCCCAGTTCCAGTTGGCTTTCTCTGCCTCCTGTCTGCCACCATGTGAAGTTCTTCCCCACAGGTGCTGCCACTGCTCCTGGATGCCTCCTCTCCACTATGGACTGAGATCCTCTGAACCATGAGCTAAATAAATCTTTCTTCTTCTAAGTTGTTTCTGTCAGATATTTTGCCACAGAGACAGAAAGTAACCAACACAGGTGTTTTAAATAGGGTGTATGATAAAGATTCCACTAAGCCCAAAGCCTTGGCTTATGCCTGGGGATAGGGCAGCTCATACCAGTAAACCATCAGGCAAAAAAATTAGGTGCTTTACTGGAAAGGATAATTGAGCCAAATTATCAAAAGAAGATAAGAATATTGCTACATGGAGTCTTCTGGAGTCTCTTGATGCTATTATGCTCAGTAATAACAGTAAATGGGCTATTCCAGCAACTACAGTCCTGATAAGGACTTTATATGTAAGGATTTAGACATTTCAGTGGAAAGGCTAGTCAGCATTACCTCATGGAGTCAGCAACCTAGATCAAAGCACTGGCTGAGTTTTACTAGAATTTAAAATAGATGGTGAAGGAGAGATGATTACTACCAGTAATAACCTGAACAAATTGCATCAGTGAAATAGTTTCACTGTAGTTTTCATCACTCACCTTTATGTTGTCTATTTTTAAAGAAATCATGACCAGTTATTGATTGTAAATATCTGTGATATTAAACTGAAGACATGAGATTTAGTTTGGATTACAAGGGGTGGACTGTAGCATTAGCTGTTAGTTGACTACTCATATCTACCTGGCAGTAACTCTACCTACACATGTTGATGGCTTCTTATTGCCACTCTCTGCATGAGTACTCTAGTGGAAGTTAAATTGTGCTTGGGTTTTGTATGGGACTGGCTGAAAATGGCCTAGTGTTAACATTCCTGAGTGTGGCCTTCAACCAATTATGATAGGGAGCTGGTGGATTAATACCATAGTTACCTACCTCTTTGGTACTCCAGCTCTGAGCAGTCTTTACACAGTCTCCTCAGGTCCCTAAAAGAGTGAATCCCAATTTCACACAATGGTAAACTGCTCATTAAGTTAACCTATGTTGGCTTTGATCTCTTCTCTGTCTTAGTTCCTCACCTTTTTGTTGGTGAGTCATGGAATTTTTTCCCAAATAAGATATTTGCACGTGAATCTTTGCCTCAAGGAAGCCAAGGTAAGACAACTGGAAGAGCAAGTCAGAGTGTTGACCTCCTCCTAGGAGGAGAGTGACTAATCAAATAATTACATTATAATTGTAAAATTGCAATTGTGGATAAGGACTTCAAAGAAGGCATATTGATGTAAAAAGGAATAAAAAGGGATTGGATTGTGTATGTGTGTTAGAGTCAGGGAAGGTCTCTCCTGAGGATATGATGCTTGAGCTGGGAATTGAAAGAAGGTGAAGAGGGATGGAAAGAGGCATCTGTGTGAAGGAGAAACCTGTGCCAAGAGCCTGTGGGAGAAAGGAGCATGGGATATAGGGCAATTTGAGAAAGCTCAGTGTGGCCTTAGTAGAAGATGATAGGAAAACTCAGTGGGAGATGACAGAGAAGGAGGTAGGATGCAGATGGTGCTGAGATCTCTGGTTTTGAATTTATGGGAACAGCCATAGGTAGTCGTTGGAGCATTTAACCAGGAATTTATGTTATCAGATTTACACTTTCTAAAAAATCAGAAAAAGAAAAAGATACTTGGTTTTAACTGATACAGGAACCTGGATGAAGGCTTTTCCTACTGTCATTACATGGACCCCATGATTCAGATTATGGCTCTGCCATTTACTCACTGAATGATCATTGGCAAGTGACTTTACCTTTTCATGCTGCAGTTATTTCATGGGTAAAAGAGTTATAACTATATGTTATAATAATGATTAGAATAGTGCCTGACACATAGTAAACACAATCCAAGATTGTTGTTGTTGTTAGGTGCTGTCAAGTCAGTGTCTGACTCATAGCAATATTATGTAAAACAAGTGAAACACCATTGTGGGTGCTTCTCTGCCACCCACAGGGTATTCAATAGATTTTTTTTTTTGGGGGGGGGAGTGGGTTGCTGGGTCCTTCTTCCAAGCCTACAAGACCTGGTGTTCCTAGCTGGTCTCTCATCCAAGTACTAACCAGGCCCAACCCTGCTTAGCTTCTAAGATCTGACAGGATTTGACACCACAGTGGTATGGCTGCAAGCAATCCAAGAATTAGCAATTATTAAATTATTATGATAATCTTCTAACATGTTATAGTGAAATAATGATGGTTTTAAGTGGATAATTGCCCAGGGACTTTAGTTTCCTTTCACTGTATACAGCTTCTCTTTTAATAGCTAGTAGGGATGGGATTTAGCTCAGTTGGTAGAGTGCTGCGCTGCAGTCTCTGAGGTTCCGAGTTCAATTTCCAGCACTGCAAAAATCGGAGAAGGGCCTGGAAGTCCACTCCCAAGGCTATTCCGAAAACAGTCAGCCATTGAAAATCCTATGAGGGTTGCTATGAGTCAGATACCGACTTGATGGCAGCTAACAACAACAATAGGGGAAGACAGGATGGCAGAAGGTCTGGAATAAAATATAGGCATCAAAGTTGAGCAGCTGAATAACCTTGAGCAAGTTATTTTACCACTGTTTCTTTTTCTGTGTCATGTAGAAGAGGCTAATAAGAGTACCTACTTCACTGGGTTATTGTAGGAGAGAAATGAATCACTGTCAAATACTGATAGATAGATGGCTTATAGAAAGCTTTGTAACAGTTGTAACAATGATGCTAAGCACTAATAATTATCTTTTAGTTGCCATTCTCATTAGTTTATTCTTCCATTGTGATCCTGCTATAAACCCATAAACAAGGATCGAAGATAGAACTTTGGAAAAGCCAACATAGGTTAACTTAATGAGCAGTTTACCATTGTGTGAAATTGGGACTCACTCTTTTAGGGACCTGAGGAGACTGTGTAAAGACTGCTCAGAGCTGGAGTACCAAAGAAGGCGGTAACTATGCTGTTAATCCACCAGCTCCCTATCATAATTGTTTGAAGACCACACTTTGGAAAAGCCCTTTGCAAGTCCTACAAAAACATAGTTGCCTTTATTACCCTGCTACAAATTTTACATTTTATACTTCCCTGATGTCTTTATACTATGAATGATACACATCCTACTACTATGTTATTTCAATAAAGTCTTCATCCAAATGACTCTCCTTATCTCCATGAGTAAAATAATCACTCTGAACTGAGTGGTATTGCTAAATTACTAAGTGGTTCTTAGGTATTTTACTTTCTCTTTGGTGTCAAATATTTTGTTACAATTATTATGACAATGTACCATATATTTTGCTCCCAAGCCTGAGACCCGGTATTCTTATATAATCGTCTTTCAAGGATGAATTCTAATGTTTCATGAAATAGAAGAAACCCCTTTTCTTCCTTAACTTGCAGCCTATGAGGAAAAAAGAGAGAAAGAAACCCTAATCATTGGGTTCAGGTTTTTCAGTAGTATATGAAGTTGGAGATTGCTTCTTAAACTTCGCTCGAATAAACAATGGAGCACATGTAATTGTTACAAGATTATAAAATCCAGTCTGACCAATAATGTATATTATTTATATATTCTAAGATTTTCTTTCATATTATAAAAATGTTAACCAAGAAACAGTTGTTCAAACAGAACACTGCCTGGTTTAAAGGCAAGAAAGGTGTGTATCAGGGTTGTATCCTTTCACCATATCTCTTCAATCTCTATGCTGACTAAATAATCAGAGAAGCTGGACTTTATGAATAAGACAAGGCTGGAGGAAGACTTGTTAATAACCTGTATTATACAAATTACACAACTTTGCTTGCTGAAACTAAAGAGGATTTGAAATATATACTGATGAAGATCAAAGAACACAGCCTGCATTATGGATTGTGCTTCACCATCAACAAAATAAAAATCCTTACAATGGGGTCAGTACACAGCTTCATGATAAATGGAGAACAGATTGAGGTTGTCCAAGATTTTTCCCTACTTGTTTCTACCATCAATACTCATAGAAGCAGTAGTCAATAAATCAAATGATGTATTGCATTCAGAATTCAAAGTAAAGATGTCACATTGAAGACAAAGATGCGCCTAACTCATGCCATGGTATTTCCAGTTGCATCATATGGTTGTGAAAGCTACACATTGAATTAGGGTGACAGAAGGACTGATGCTTTGAATTATGGTGAATTATGGTATGGATACAAATATTGACTATACCATGGACTACCAAAGGAATCAACAGATCCATCCTAGAATAAATGCATCTAGAGGGTTCCTTTGGAGCAAGGATGACTAGACTGTGTCTTACGTATTTTGGACATGTTGTCAGGAGGAACCAATCCCTGGAAAAAGACATCATGTTTTGGAGTGAGGTGGATCAAAAGAAAAGAGGAAGACCCTCAACTAGATGGATTGACACAGTGGCTGCAACAGTGGGCTTAGACATGAAAAAGATCATGTGCCTCGCACATGGTCAGAGAGTGTTTCATTCTGTTGTACATAGGGTTGCTATGAGTCCAATATGAATCGGCAGCACCTAACAACAACAGCAACAGTATTTTCCTGTCATATTATAAAAGCATTACTAATATATTTTTTGGAAATTCTTCTATTGTCTCAAACTTGCAACTTCAAAAGGAAATTCTTAGAATTGAAGGATTTTAGTTTTGATGTTTTGATAGTTTCTGTGATTTCTCTTGTGCCTGTTATCTAAGACAATTTGCTGAGGATACTTCGCAAATAGCATTGTTGATTTTCTGTTTATAGTAGCACATGTGTATTCATAGTTACTTTCCTTATGATTCTTGCCTGATATCTGACATGTTACTCCAAATCTTCAATGGCTCAATTACTGTAAAATATATGGTAAGAGCCTGTAGCCATACTACAATGGCATCTGATCACGGAATACAGCAAAAGCAGTTTTAAGAGTGAAATTTATAGCATTAAGTGCCTTCATCAATAAGGCAGAGAAGAGCTAAATAAATGACCTAGTAATATACCTTAAGATGCTAGAAAATCAACAAAAAACCCATCCTAAAAGGAGCATCCAGAAAGAAATTACCAAGATAAAGGCAGAAGTACCTCAATTAGAATCTAAAAAGATAATTCAAAACATTAATAAGACTAAGAGCTGGTTCTTTGAAAAGATTAATAAAATAGACTCTCCTCTGGAAAATCTCATCAAAAAGAAAAAGGAGAAAGCTAGTATAGTAAAGCTTAGAAATGAAAACGGGAACATAACCACCGACTACAATGAGATAGAGAAAATCCTCAGGGATTACTTTGAGAGATTGTATTCCCCAAAATACAAAAATACAGAATAAATGGATAAATTTATTAACACATATGACTTACCAAAACTAACCTCAGAAGACATAAGTGACCTAAACAAGCCCATTACATATGCTGAAATAGAAAAGATAATAGTCTCCCAACAAAGAAGAGCTCAGGAACTGATGGGTTCACAGTAGAATTTTACCAAACTTTCAAAGAAGATATAATAACCTGTCTTCCTCAAATTATTTCAAAAAGTAGAAAAGAAGGGAACACTCCCAAACTCATTCTACAAAGCTACCATCACCCTGATACCTAAACCAAGAAAGGATACATCTAAGATAGAGAATTATAGACCCATTTCCCTTATGAACATAGATGCAAAAATCCTTAACAAAATCAATCCCATCAGATCTTGGAAGCTAAGCAGGGTTAGGCCTGGTTAGTATGTAGATGGGAGAACACCTAGGAATACCAGGTGTTGTAGGCTTGGGAGAAGGACCTGGCAGCAAACTCCCAAAAAGCAATCAGTCAGTGAAAACTCTATGAATAACAGAGAAGCACTGACAATAGTGCTGGACATGGCATAGTGTTGCCTTTGTTGTACATAGGATCGTTATGAGTTGGACTTGACTGGATGCCACCTGGCAACAACATATGGTAAGAACTCTTGAAAACACTTGAACACTTCTTTAGCATTAAGTTTTATCCTCAGTGAGCAGGTACCATGGTAACCTATCTCACTGTGATTACCATATTTACATTCATGACTGAATACTAAAAGGACAAAAAGCTGTGGGTCCTTTAACCTTTAAACTTCAACATTTATAAATTCATTTAAAGGCTATTGGCAGTATTAATTTTTCTGCAAAAATATTTTTAAAGATGAGACATATAAAACTCCATTTCAGATCAGCATTCACAAATTATGGTTTGTAATAGTTCAGATTTTAGGAAACACTAAGTTGAACCCAGTTAAGCAAAATGTTATTCCTCTCAAAATTTTATTAGTTCCTTTTTGTGAGTATGCCTATACTATGAGAAATGTGTACTCAGTTATTATTACATTTTCAAATGTTAATAAAATTGTTTGAAAATTCATTTTCTCTCTTGCTATAGAAGTGCCTATGTAATATTCTGGATTTTGCCTCCTATCTTGCAAAAGCTGAAAATATTTACTGTATGACTCTCTATAGAAAAATCATATGCTGACCTCTACTTTAATGAAATTTCCTGGTTATACGAAACAGAATGATTGTAGATTGGAGAGGAGTCCAGTTAGGGTGCTACGGGGCAGTCAGGTGAGAGGGAAAAGTGTTTAGAAATGAGCAGAAGTGTTGGGGTGACCTCTGGCTGACAGGAGGTACTGAGCTTTTTCCATGCATCCTTGGCAGGACTGGAGAAGGAATAGGAGTCATAGTCTCCTACCTCCAAAGAGAGTGTATAAAACAATGATTTAAAAAAATTGAGATTGATAATGGACAACACATACTGATGGCTTTTTGTTGTTGTTTGTTTTTTACCAGCTATGATTCTGAGGGTATTATATGTGTTAACTGATTTGATCTTAACCCATTTATGCCCAGGGTCCTATTTATAGGACAGTGACAAATCTGACAATTATCTTTTTCTCTGAATTTATATCAGATTCCTACACATGCGGTTTGTTATCACACTATATCTCAACCTTATCTCCTGCCAATAGCTGTTATAAATAGTCTAATGGAAACTACAGTGTTGTGAACATTTTTGTCAAATTTGATGCTACTGTCTTATAAATAGGACGCTGAACATTAACAGATTAATAACCTTGAATGACAGGAGCTCCTTTTATCTCCATTTTACAGACAGGGAGGTGTGTGAAGTGCAAAGAAATTTCAAAAGTTGCCCAATGTCATAGGAGCATAAATGGAGGCACTGGGATTGGAACCTGAGCATCTGGCTCGAGTGCTGGGTCTGTTAGTGCCTTTTCAGTAATGAAGGGAGGCAGCTACTCACATTCTGGGTGCATGTCTGCTGATGTGGTAGCCTTGTTGTCCTATCCCCATACTTGGTGTGATGTGGTAAAAGAGCAGGAAAAAGTAGACAGGGTGGACAGAGAGGGCAGATGTAAGAGAAATTTGCTTTCCCAAAGCTTGGTGTGGGAAGGGTGGGTGGCTGCGAGCACAGCACCCGTGAAAGGAAGCCAGGCATTAGCTACCTGGTGATCCCTGCTGAGAAAGGGATCCAACCAACCAACCAACCAACAACAACAACAACAACAACAAAAAGCAGGAGATAAAGGCCAGGTAGAACTCAAGCAGGAAAGTCTCTCTTATTTCAGTGTACTGAGCACTGTGGAGAGAGCTGTAGGTTTTTCTGAACAATCCACACACATGCCCCTTGGCAAGGCCAGTGCTAAGACACTTGCCACACAGAAGATCATGGCAGGCAGGAAAGTCCTCAGTAGCAAGGTATATTTGGAATAAAGTGTCTCCTTTTCTGTTTCCCACCCCACCCTATTCCTGACACTGAAGAAGATATAATGGAAGCCAAACTGTGTCTGTTGTGAGAGGAGATGGGAAGGGGTGAGGAAAGAGGGGGAGAGAATGAGGGCAAGAGAAGATGGGAAAGATGCAACCAGCATTTTTCTCACTTTGGTTTCTTCACACTGACTCTGAGCCTGCTCAAGCTGAGAGAAAACTCACATTTCTCTTGTACAAAGCCTTTCCATACTCAGAGAATGTGAGCAAATTTTGCTGTGGAATAATGCCAATAAATAGATCTGATTATACAGAGATGCTGCGAAAGCATTTCATAAAACAACTTGGGCAGAATATGTTTTATAGTGCTATTGATGATATGTCATGTTGCATAGATTCTCCTTGAAAATAAATTTACCATGATTTTGTAAAATCCTTTATTGAAAACTGGTGGCTCTTCTAACTTTACACAATGTCATTACCCATGTCTAACCCTCAGATTCAATCTATGATGGACCCAAAGCAATACACACAAAGGTGAAGTGAAATGGAGCAGCAAGAACAGGGAGAAAGAGCTATTTATCTTAGATTTTGAAAGAATATCTGTGTTTGTGTAAGACTAGAATTTGTAAATGGTAATGTTGATGTCATTTAGTTTAATTACTGAGGCGGTGACATAATCAGCACAACCTGGAAAAGTCAAGTTAGCCTCAGAAAACCAAATTTACCATTCTCAAATTTTACCCATTCAAGCAATGTAAAAATATTGTGAAAGCTTCATTCACTCATTTATTTGTTCAGCAAAATTTTGCTAAGTATGTATTGTATAGCAGGCTCTGTTTTAGGCACTGGAGATTTAGCAGTGAAGAAAATAGACAAAATTCCTCTCTATTACAGAGTTTATATTTCGCATACATGTGTGTGGGTTGCTTGGGGTTGGGGAGATAGAACAGAGACAGATAATAAACAAAATAATAAGTAAATTATATAATATACTAGAAGGCTATAGGTGTTAGGAGGAAAAAATAAAGCAAAATTGGGATATGGGATATGTTAGTCAGTTTTCCATTACTATTAACACATATGTGAGATAATTTAACCTAGGAAGAGCAAAGGTTTATTTTGCCTCATTGTTTCAACCCATGGTCAGGTGGCCTGTTGCCTTTGGGCCAGTGTCAGCATAGTACATCATGGTGAGAGCACATGACAGAAGAACTTGCTCATCTCATGGTCTCTGGGAAGAAAAGAAGGAGAGGAGGTGGCCCTGTGTTAGTCAGCCTGTGCCTCTCTGTGGCAAAATGCCTGACAGAAGGAAACTTATGGGAGGAATGATTTATAGGGGCTCACGGTTTAGAGGATCATAGTCCATAATGGCAGGGAGACATAATGGATCGGCTGGCAGGGCCTGAAGCAGATGACCTTATAACCTGATGATCAGGAAGCAGGGAGCCAGCAACCTGAACCAGGGGCCTGCATTAAAGCTCCAAAGGCCCACCCTTGGTGACCTGTTTCCACAAAGCCAAGTCCTCCCTCCCGAAGTTCCATAGCCTCCCAGGACAGTGCCACTAGGTAGGGACCAAAGTTTCAAAAACATTGGGAGACATTTTAGATCAAAACCAAAGCATCCCCTTCAAGGGCACACCTCCAGTGACCCAACTTCTTCCTACAAGGACCTGCTTCCTAAAGGTTTCACCACTTCCGGATAACACCATAGGTTGGGGAGCCAAGCTGTCTGTCAACACATGAGCCTTTGAGGACATTCAAGATCCAAACTATAACAGAAAGTAGGTGGAGAAGCAATTTGTAGTTTTAAATAACAGTTTTCTAGGACACATACACACACACATGCACATGTGCATATATTGTTGTTGTTCATAGCAACCTTCATAGGGTTTTCAATGGCTAATTGTTGTTTTGGGGGTTGATTGCCATGTCCTTCTCCCATTTTTGCTGTGCTGGGATCAAACCAAGGGCCTCAGATAGTGCAGAGCAGCACTTTACCAACTGAGCTAAATCCCAGCCATATGTACATATACAGACATATATGTACATAGCAGATTATTTTGCACATGGCAATAGCACCATACAAAACCTGATTGTTTTATTGGCTAGGAGAATCATAATATAGATATCTATTTCTCCAGATGGGCATATGTAATTCTGTAATAAAGAATGTAAAAGGGGAGAGAGTAGCCTATTTAAGCACCGTGGGCTCATCAAGCATTTCTGCACCCTATTCCCTAATGTCTTTCAGTGAAGGAGTAAAACTATTCCACTGGAAGTGGGTGTCTTGATGTTGCTAAAAGGAATAAGAGCCAATGACCAAGGTCAGATATGCTTATCTCTATGCTGTTTTTCAAAAACCTCCAGTTATCATGTTACTCTTTCATCCATCTGTCCATCACAGAGTATTTATTGAGTACACATGATATCCCAGGCATTTTGAATAAGTGCTGGAACACTTATGAAGGTACCCAGGGTCTAGGATGAGAAACCAGCTAATTGGGTTATGTAGGGATTATGTTCTAGAGGTTTACCTTTGTGCTGATTATACTATTTGAGAAAATTGTCCAAAATATGATTTGACACCAAAACAAAACTATGTGATCCTTTGAAAAATAGAGTAATATATCTGCTTGTATGTGTTGTACAGAAGATCTTTAGTTTAATAGCAAAAGTGGTGAGCAAGGATAAAGTCCATAGAAATATTTTAAAGTGGGAGGAGAATTGTAAAACCAAAATTAAATTGAAAGCAATAGGAATTATCTGTTGAAATATCCTCTGAATAGGAATAATATCAAAAATTCTAAGTTTTGGCATAACAAAACTAATATTTGTATATAAATAATTTTATGCCATCTAATAAAAAAGTTAAGATAGTCCTGACAACTTTATATTTAGTATACCATTTTCAAATTCCTGCACTTATAATCACTCTGATCTCTTTAGGAATATATAATCTAATTAGCTCAGTTGGTAGAGCACTTTGCTGCAGTCTCTGAGATCCAGAGTTCGATTCCCAGCACTGCAAAAATAGGAGATGGACCTGGCAATCCACTCCCAAGGCAATCCCGAAACAGTCAGCCATTGAAAACCCTATGAGGGTCGCTATGAGTCGGATACCGACTTGCTGGCACCTAACAACAACAACAACAACAACAACAACAACAATTATAAATACTCAAAAATTTGGATAAAGTCCCATTTGCCTTCTTCTTTTTCTTAGTTTTCCCCTAAGAAATATCTACCATTATTAGTTTAACATTTTCTATATACTTATTGAATATAATAAGTACATTGACATAAGTGGTTTTTGTGTAACAAGTTTTCTAAAATAAATGAAATTCTAATGTGAGTATAATGTGAGGGCTGGGGTTTAGCTCAGTTGGTAGAGTGCTGCTCTGCACTCTCTGAGGCCCTGGATTCGATCCCCAGCACTGTAAAAATGGGAGAAGGACTTAGTAGCCCACTTCCAAAATAATCTCAAAACAATCAGCCATCAAAAACCCTGTGAATAGTAGAGAAACATTGACATATTGCCAAGCATAGCACAGTGTTGGGGAATGTTTTGTTCTGTTGTACATGAGGTTGCTATGAGTTGGACCTGACTTAGATGCCACCTAACAATAAGAACAATGTGAGTATTGTTTGATGCCTTGAATTTTTCCTTGGAAATCTATCTACATGTATAAATATTGATATGTCTCATTCTTTTCAAGAGCTGCATAGAAGTCCATTGTATAACCTTTTGCAGTCACTGTTTTGTTAATAGAGATTTAAATTGTTTTCTATTTTTCAGAAAACAGATGTCACAGCAAATGTGTTATATGCTTTTTCTATACAGAGGTATTTCTGTAGAGAAGATATTAATGAGCACAATTTCTTAATGATAGAGTGGTCATATTTTAACATTTATAGATAATGTCAAATTGCTCCCTGAATGAGATGGACCAATTAACACTCTATGTTTGTCAATTTTCCATTGCTACAACAAAATGTCTGAGGATGGGTATCTTATAAAGAAGAGACATTTATTTAGCTCACAGCTTTAGAAGCTGAAAGTACAAACATCAAGACACTGGCTCTGGCAAGTGTTCTCCTGGCTGTTTCATTTTATGGCAGATGGCATCATGGTGGGAGCATGTGTAAAAGGGAGAGATCACATGGTGAGACAGGAAGCCAAAGACTAGGAAAGCACCAGTCTTGCTGTTTTATAACAACTTTCTCTCAAGAACTAGCCAGCGTCTCATGAGAACTACATTCGTTTTTTCCAAGTACAATAACCCCAAAGACCCAATTATCTCCCATTAGGCTCCACCTTTTAAAGATTCCACCATCTCCCGACATAATCACATTGGGGACCAAACTTCTACATGCAGGGACATACAGGGACACACTCATACTATATTCAAACCATTGCACACTCCTATCAGCAGTGTATGATATATCAAATTTCTCACAAACCTACCAAGATAATAGAAGTGTCAACCATTAAAGTATTTTTATATAATATCCTATGATTTTAAGAATATATTAGCTCCGTTGGTAGAGTACTGCTCTGCATTCTCTGAGGACCCAGGTTTGATACTAGCACCACAAAAATGGTAGAAGGGTGTGGTGATCCACTCCGAAGCAATCCTGAAACAATCAACCATCGAAAACCCTATCAGGGTTGCTGTGAGTCTGACCCAACTCCACAGCACCTAACAATAACAACAGTATCTATTTGGGGAAATAATCTTTCCATTATAAAGACTGAAAATCTATTTGTTCCATCTGTAGTTATCTGTTCTAGATACTAATCTCTTCTCTGTTATATAGGTGGACAATACATTATCCCAATCTGTGGGTTTTTCTTCCTAGTTTTTAAAGTTTTAAATTTTGATGTCAAAATTATGAATCTTTCTTTGTGACTTCTGTGTTTTATATATTCAAAAATATCTCTTCTGTACTAAAGTTAAAAGCATAGTGTCCCATTTTTTTTAAATAGTGTGTTTGCATTGATCCACTCCTGGAACAATCCTGAAACTATCAGCCATTGAAAACCGTATGAGGGTGCACTATGAATCACACCCAAATTGATGGCACTTAACAACAACAAAGTGTGTTTGTGGCTTGATTTTAACCGTACATTCCTATGGAATATATTTTTTGCCAATGATATAAAGTAGAGATTCAGTTTAATTTTTCTCTCTAATTTATTGACTATTCTATTCTCTCTTCACTGAGTTGTTTTATTACTATTAGCAAGTGTCACATATTTATCATTCATAGGGTCATTTCTGGACTCTATTCTGTTACAATAATTCATTTGCTTGTTTTGTGTCAGTACCACAATGTTTTAATTCCTACTTGCTTGTGACTTTACAGTGCCTACCACTGTGCATGTTAATATTAGCAAACTAAATACCATGTTTCCAAGAAGGGATACTGGCAAACAGTAGGAGTGACATTTGTTGAATTTCTCTGTAAACTCTGAATTGCCTTCAGCAGACTGAAAAAGTAATGTATTTGATGATAAGATAAATTGACTTCTCCAGTTATTCCTCTTTTCCAGATTCCCATCTTTGAAATTTTGGAAATGAAGTAAACTCATTTTATTAATCCCCTCCTAAGGGGAGAAGCTAGTATGGCAATCAGACTCAAGCATTTATAAATAGCTATGTTTACAAAAAGGATTAGTAGTCTGAAGCTTCCACTAGTCATTAGTGTCAAAGGTTTAAAGAAACTATAGTTTTTCCTTTTAATTGTTGCTATGTTTCTTTAAAAATGATTTTGACATTTTAGATAGTGGATAAAAACATACTCTACAAGCATTGCTTTCGAATTTTCTTATTGAGGATATAAAAATTTTAAAGTAAATATCAACAAAGCAGCAGAATATATACCACAAAATAATAAAAGTGAAAATAATTAAAATGTTCACTTTCTTTTCAGAGGGTTGATTGCATTAGTTAGAATATTGTGAAAAGTAGTTCTGAACATAATAGAAAAGAAAATAAATCTAAGAAGAGTGGAGCTGAAATAAAACAACTACAGAGAATACCACGCTGTTAGACAGTTAGGTCATTTCTTATGGCTAAGAGAGAAGTAACAATTTTGATTATTTTTTGTTGTAATATCTTTTCATTTTGGATTTAGGTCAAGATAAAGCACAATATACTTGCAAGTATCTAAAAATTACATTAGGTCCTTGTCTTGTTTCTGATTGTAGAGGAAAAGCTTTTGACTTTTCACTGTTCAGTATGATGTTAGCTGTGGGCTTTTCATTGTTGTTATTGTTGTTGTTAGGTGTCGTTGAGTCAGGTCTGACTTGTAGCCACCCTATGTACATCAGAACAAAACACTCCCCAACTCTGTGCCATGCCTGGCACTATGTCAGTGCTTCTCTGCTATTCATAGTGTTTTCAATGGCTGTCTTGGGAATGGGCTGCGGGGTCCTTCTCTCAAGCCTACAACACTCGGTATTCCCAGGCAGTCTCCCATCCAAGGACTAACCAAACCTGACTCTGCTTAGCTTCTGAGAGGTTGACAAGATGGGATGCTAGAATGGTATGGCTGTAGATATGTGGGTTTGTTATAGGTGTATATTCCTTCTATATTTAATTTGTTGAGTTTTTGTCATGATAGCAAATTGGATTTTGTCAACTGTTTTTTTCTGTATTGAGATTATCATGTTTTTCCATTTATTCTGTTCAGGTGATATACCACAGTTTTTGATTTGCTTGCAGAACCATTCATACATGGCAGGGATATAAACCATTCGGTCATGGTGAATGATTGTTTTAAGGTACCATTAAATTTGTTTTGGTAGTATTTTGTTGAAAGTTTTACTATCTATATTCCCCAAGGATCTTGGCCTATCATTTTCTTTTTTGTAGTATCCTTATCTGGTTTTGGTATCAGAGTAATGTTGGCCTTCTTTGTAAGATGAGTTTTGAAATTTTACTTCCCTTTTAATTTTTTTGGAAGCATTTGAGGAGAATTGGTATTAATTCTTCCTTAAATGTTTGGTAGAATTCATCAATGAGACTATCCTTTCCTGAGATTTTCTTTGGTGAGAGACTTTTTGTTACTGATTCAATCTCCTTCCTCATTATCTGTCTGTTCAGATTTTCTATTTCTTATGATTCATTCCTGGTAGGCTGTATGTTTCTAAAATTTATACATTTCTTCTTGGTTATTCATTTTGTTAATATATGATTATTTGTGGTATTCTCTTATGATCTTTTGTATTTCTGTCGTAAAGTTATGTCTCCTCTTTCATTTCTGATTTTGAGTCTTCTCCCTTTTTTCTTCATCTAGCTAAATGTTTGTCTAGTTTGTCTATCTTTTCAATTAACCAACTCAATTTTGTTGATTTTTCTATTCTTTATTTTATGTATTTATATTATGATCTTATTTCTTTCTTTTACTAAGTCTAGACTTAGTTTATTCTTCTTTATCTTGTTCCTTGAGATGTCATGTTAGGTTGCTTTTTGAGATCTTTATTCTTTTTGATGTAGATGATGTAGATGTTTATTGCTATAAACTTCTCTCTTAGAATGATTTTTGCTGTGCTCTCTAAACTTTGGTATGGTGTGTCTCCATTTTCATTGGCTTTAAGACATTTTAAATTTTTCCTTTAAATATTTTCTTTGACTCATGTGTTATTTAAGAGCATATTGTTAATTTCCATATATTTGCAAATTTTCCAAAATTTCTCCTATTATTGATTTCTACTTTTATACCATTATAGTCTGAAATGATATAAGATATAATTTCAATATTGTTAAATTTGTCAAAACTGGTTTTGTGACCTAATGTATGATCTATCCTGGGGAATATTCCATATATACTTGAAAAAGAATATGTATTCTGCTGCTGTTGGATGGAATTTTCTGTAAATATGTTTTAGGTCTATTTGGTTTAAAATGTAGTTAGAGCCCAAGTTTTTCATATTGATTAGCTCTCTGGATGGTTAGTCCATTTTTGAAAGTGGGGTGTTATAGGCCCTTATAATTACTGCATTTCAGTCTATCTTTTCCCTCAGATTTATTAATTTAGCTATCCTTGATTTTTTTGTTTCCATTTGCAAGAAACATCTTTGTTATGGTTTGGATATTAAAAATGTCATTAAGGTCAATTTTCTAAAGCCTTGGTTGCCAGCTTATGGCACTACTGGGAAGTGGTGGAACTTTTAAGAGATAGGGCCTGGTGGAGGTAAGTTAGCCTATTGGGGGCATGCTCTTCAGGGGAATATTAGAACTCTGGCCCTTCCTCTGTCTGTCTTTCTGCTTCCTGGCTGCTATGAAGTGAAAAGGCTTCCTCTGTTGCAACATACTGTGTCACCACAGGCCCAAAGCAATGGGGCCAAATGACCACGGATTGAAACTTTTACCTATGAACCAAAATAAACCTTTCCTCCTTATAAGTTGATTATCTTTTTTTCTTTATTCTTCTCTGGTTATCCTCTTTTGTTATCAGATGATTTTCTGTAGTGGTATTCTTTCATTATTTACTTTTTCTTTTGTGTTCTACTATGGCTTTTCACTTTGTAATTACCATGAGTCTTACAGAAAACATAGTTACAATAGACTAACTTAATCTAATAGCTTAACTTTGGTTGTATAAAATATCTACATTTTTACTGCATTCTTCCACTGTATATTTTCAGTGTCATAATTCACATCTTTTTACATTGTGTTGTTGTAGCACTTAACAGGTTACTATAGTTATGGTGTTGAAAAATAAAGATGTCACATTGAAGATGAACGTGACCTGATTCACACTATGGTATTATCAGTCACATCATATGCTTGTTAAAACTAGACAATGAATAAGGGAGACAGAAAAAGAATTGATGCTTTCCAATTAGGGTACTAGAAATGAATATTGAATATACTATGGACTGCCAAAAGAGCTAACAGATCTGTCCTAGAAGAAGTGCAACCAGAGTGCTCCTTGGAAGCGAGGATGGCTAGACTGTGTCTTATGTATTTTGGATGTATTGTCAGGAGCAACCAATCCCTGGAGAAGGACGTCATGTTAAGGAGAGTAGTGAGTCATCAAGAAAAAGGAAGCCCCTCTACTAGATGGGTAGATACAGTGGTTGCAACAATGGACTTAAGCATAAAAAAGATCACGTGCATGACATAGTGTTGGGTAGCACTGTTGTACATAGGGTTGTTAGCACTGTTGTGTTTAGCACTGTTGTACATAGGGTTGCTATGAGTTGGACACAACTTGATTGCACCTAACAACAAATGATTGTTTTTAATAATTTTGATTTTTTCATACTAAAGACATATAACTTATATGCAACCTTTATAGTATTAAACTATTCTGAAATTGTCCATGTACTTACTTTTAGCAGTGACTTTTTCATGTCAATATTTGACATTCTTATCTTTCAGTTTGAAGAACTTTGGCATTTCTTATAAAGGAGTTCTAGTTGTGATGAACTCTAGCTTTTGTTTCTCTTGGAAAGTTTTTATTACTCCTTCATTTCCAAAAGATAGGAATTCTTAGCTAGAAGTCTTTTGTTTTCCTCTTCAGTATTTTGAATATATCATCCCATTCTTTCTTGGCCTATAAGGTTTCTTCTGAGAAACTTGCTAATATTTGCATTGAATTCCTTCACATGTGATGTGCTACTTTTATTCTGCTGCTTTGAGGGTTCTCTTTATGTATTTGATTTTTGGTGGTTTGATTGATTAAAATACATCATGGTGTAGTCCCATTTGGATGGAATCTAATTGGAAATATTTGATATATTATACTTGGATATTTATGTCTTTTGCCAGATTTAGAAAATTTTTAGCTATTATTTCTCTAAACAAGTTTTATGCTTCTTTTTTTCTTCTCTTCTTTCTTGATTACCTATAATTCAAATGTAACTCCTTTGATGCTACT
Organism: Pedetes capensis; assembly: GCA_007922755.1. Lineage (NCBI taxonomy): Eukaryota > Metazoa > Chordata > Mammalia > Rodentia > Pedetidae > Pedetes > Pedetes capensis. The sequence continues at coordinate 78,567 of VMDO01002297.1, forward strand.
CTATAAATCTGATAGGCTTTCTTTGTTACCTTTTTTATTCATCATATTTTCCCCATAACCCCAATTTCTGTTATTTCACTCTCACTGTTAAATTGCTTATTTTGTTCACTTATTATTTTTTACATTTTACTGAATAGTTCCTCTGTATTTTTCCTCCATTTCTTCCTTCCATCCTTCCTTTCTTTTTTTCCTTTCTTTCTTTCTTCCTTTCTTTCTTTTTGATTATGGAGGAGTTGAATCCAGGACCTTGTGTATGCTAGGCAAGTTCACTTCCACTGAGCTTCACCCTCAGCACCTTTTTTATTTTTATTTTTTACCCTGAGACAGGGTTCAGGCTGCCTCTGGCCTTGAACTCATGATCCTACTGCCTCAGCTCCCTTCTTTCCCCATTTCTGGGATTACAGACATGCCATAGCACCTGGCTATATTTTCTTGATATTCACTGAGAATCCTTAAAACAATTACTTTAAGTTCTTTGTCAAGCAATTTGTACACTTTATTTCTTTAATGTCTTCTATAATGAAATGACTGTATTGTTGGATGATGGTGTTTCCTTGGTTTTCCTTGTTTCTTCCTTGGTTTCCTTGCTTTCTTTTTGCCTTACATTACTGTCTGCACATTTGATGGGATATTCACCTCTTCTATACTTTGTCGTCTGCTTTCAGTGGAGAAAGACATTTCTTTATGGGAATAAGATGGGATCATTATCCTAGAGCTGTTTAATCTTCATGCAACTCTGTCAGGTGAAGTGAGTGTTGAGGAAGATTGCAGAATCCTCAGCAGCCAATGTAATGGATGTCCACATTGTGTCAAGAGTGATTGTGGGTTTTGGTAATGATGAGTGCTAATGTTACCCCAATGTCATTTTTCTCCCACTAGAGAAGTTGTGGCTTTGGGGATCCTTTTTGGTAGTTTATCTGGCTTGTTGACACTGTTCTTTGGTTAATGTTGCCCATGGATTGGCCACAAAGCCACGGTGTAAAGCATGGGTATAAATTAGAGCTCTGGGGTCTAGGTCTGTAACATACCCTGTCTCCAGGGCATAGGTGTCCTTTGCTGCTCAGTTGGTAATGGTGTACTGGCCTCAGGTGCTTGTACATGAACCAAGGTGCCAGGGACTGGATAATGGATGTGTCGCAAGCTACAGGGGCCTTAGATTTGGGGAAAAGCCTACCACTCTGTAGTGGCTGGGCTGGTGCTCAATGTGTGCACATGGGCCAACAGACCTTAGCTCTGGGGCCTGAGTGTGAACTAGTGTGCTATGACAGTGGCTCCAGTGATTGAAGTCTGGACATAGGCAGTGCTTCCTCAGAGCTGGGTTATGGAGTGCAGGCTAGCTCTCAGTTGTGGCTAATCTGGTGTCTGGATCTCAGGCACACACCCAAAGATTGGCTTTGTGGTCCAGGGTGAAAACTAGCTTGCTGTGGTGATGACTATGATGTCTAAGGGATGAACAGGTGTACTATCATCATATTATTGAGCATTCATAAAATAGCCACAGCTCAGGTTAAGGTTACGGTTGGGGTTTAGAGACGTGGTGGCTGCAGTCTGGGAACAGTTCAGTAGCAGTTGCTTCTTGAGGGGCAAGGATGTAAAGTCATGATTCTTTCTCTGGGGTTTCCCAGAGGGGATGATGTTGGTTATCTTAGGGGAAAAAATGCTGGCATTCCATGTGGGGAAGGATGCTGGGGACCATAGTGATTTTTGCTGCATGGCTGATACTGATAGTTTCAGCCTTTCTTATGGTATGTTGATCTCAGCTGTTATCTTTTCTGTGGATATTCTCCAGTTTTGTATGGATTCTTGAGTCTTCCTGGGGCTATTTTGATTTAAGGACAGCTGTCTATGTTTGGATTTTTATAAGGGAATAAAAGCTGATATTTCCTTTTTGACCACTTGGTGATATCACTCCATATTGTTGCTCCTTAAAAGACTATATGATTTTGAAAAATACTCATAAGTACTTATTTTTAGATTTTGCTTAAACATGTTGGGCATTTCAACCTAGGGCTATTGGGTTCATTTAGACTCATCCCTGCTATGGCCTGAATGTATTTCCCAAAAAATCATGATTAAAATACTAACTCTCAAGATAATAGTATTAGAAGGTAGGGTCTTTGGGAGGTAACTATCCTTTACGAATGAATTCTGTGTCCTTAGAAAAGAGATCCAAAGGAACTTGTTTGCCATTCAACCAAAGGAGGATATACTGGAAAGACTGCTATAGATGAATCAGGAAATGGGTCCTTACCTGGCACTGTATATGTCAGCTCTTTGATCTTTGATTTCCCAGCATCTAACAACTATGAGAAATGAATTTCTGTTGTATAAGCTACTCAGTCTGCAATATTTTGTTATAGCATCTTGAATATACTAAGCTCTTTATTGTAAGCTATGAATTTATAACTTTATTAATAATTTATTTGCAAAATTTGTTTTGTGTTTATTCTTTTAATCTGGTTGCACTTAAATGAGTTTATTAAGTCAAGTTTCTGAACTTCTCAAACTCCATTGCTTCTTGGTGAAACTTTTGCTGAGTGATAAATCATCTAGTTTTTCATGTCTAAACCTGAAGTTAAATGCTATTCATTTATTCATTTATCAAGTATCTTTTAGTAAATCTTATTGTAGGCATTGAGGATATAGCAATGAGCAAAATCAAAATCCTTGCTTTCATGGACCTTATGTTATAATGTAATAATAATATTTATTATTAGATCTAAAAGGTCCTTGAAAATCTTTTACTTTCATTCCATTATTTCAATAATCAGGAAACAAATTCTCTTAAAGGTAAAAATCATCTGAGCAAGGACAGAGAGCTAGTTAATAGTAAAGCTATGGCTTAAAGATAGGTTTTTACTCAGACTATCACAAAAAAAAGGCTGAAAATGTTAAAGGAGGTAAACTCGTGTTTCCATGGACTACTGTGTAGTCCTGGTAAAGAGAAATAAAGTCCTCTTAGATTAATCAAGATTACCAAGGAAGACAACAGGCAAGACAGGCTATTATTCATATAGTTTCCTTATTACTCTGTTTTGGTGTAAAAAGTGCTGAGATAGCTAGAAGAGAAACTGTAAGGCCATATTTTAAATCACATAAAGACAATATGCAATCAAGTAATGAAGAGGAAACCATGGAAAGAGGGGGAATAATTCATCCAGTTAAGTAATTTTTAGTCAGTTCTAAAGATATTGTTTAGCCTTCTCCAGTAGACATTGTTGCTTAATTAAGAAAACAATAATACAGCCACAAAACAGGAAGTGTTCAACATATACTCAACTAATTCAATTAGTGTAATCCTAAGAAAATTAATCTTATGGGTGTTTGACTTAAGAAGCAATTGAATAAATTGTTTTCACAGGGCTACAAACCCAAGAACATTTTCCATTTTCCTACTAGACTCTGGCAAAGTAGAAGAAAACATAATTTTGAAGTCCAGGTCTCTGGATTTATCTGCATTTTCTACCTAATGCTTAGTACAAGAGTGGCTGACCAACAGACTATCCTTTCTAAGTTTCTGTCTTCTATTTCTTAAAAAGTAGCCAGCTTCTCTTTCTTTATAGATCTTCATAGAAGGTCAAATAGATCTGTGCAAAAAAATATACTTTAAACTAGGGAAGTGTATACTAAATGAGTTAAGCATTCATACTGGTTTGTAAGTCCATGTAGAAGTTTGCTTAGTTCAAAGCATCTTCGGACCTCTGTATACTAATTTATCACTTGCTTCCTAGCTGACTCTTACCCATAGCCTCCCCTGTTATTAGGATTAAGCAACCACTGGGTAAAATGTGAGGTCTCCATTCTCCCTCAAACCATTTCCTGTTCATTTTTCCTTGTCTGAATCCTATGTAATGGGCATTAAGACATAGGGCTTCCTGTTTAAAGTTCTTATAAGGATGTCATGAGAAATGTAAAATAAAAAGTGCTTCAGATATACATAGACATGTTATTTTTCTTTATTTTTAAATTCACTCATTTGTGAAGGTGAAAGTCCCTTGAGTACCCATATTTAGTGAGTGCAGCACTACAATTTGAGATCATCTCAGAATGTCTACCTGCTGAGGGTTGGAGACTAATTTGCCATATTTTGTTTCCTTGTTTTTGAACTTCTTATCGAGTAGAAAGTTCACATTTTCTTTGGATTGTAATTTGAACTATTTTTAGAAAAATGGTACAAAATTGCCTACAATCTCCTATAATGTTTAGAAATTACTATTATGACTAGAGTTCCCCCATATAAGTAGTTTCTGTTTTTTTTTTAATATATATAATTTGTCTGGATAATCCCAGAGACTTAGATGGTGTGCAGACAGATTAAACAGTAGCAAAATCAGATACAATTTCAGATGATAAATTTATAGGAAAAGTTTCCACTTAAGTTCTGCTTCTTTCATACAGTCTGAAAATAGTTCACCCAGCACTCATCCAGATATGTGAAGAGTCCAACAATTTCTAATTTGTATGATAAAGATGATGTTGTTGTTAGGTGCTATCGAGTTGTGTCCAACTCATAGCAACCCTCATAGGGTTTTCAATGGCTGATTGTTTTGGGATTGCCTTGGAAGTGGATTGCCACATCTGTCTCCCATTTTTGTGGTGCTAGGAATCAAACTCAGGACCTCAGAGACTGCAGAGCAGTGCTCTACCAACTGAGCTAAATCCCAGCCCAGATAAAGATGATAGTTTTATTTAAAAAATAAATAGAAATGGTTTGATCACATCGCTCTATTCTGTCCATTCCATTTCCTGTTATGTTATAGTAATCCTTCAAACATATATATTGGACATCACATGTTCTGATGGAAGTACAAGTTTGGAAAAAAGCTAGCTTCCAAGAGTAGTGATCATGTCTCACCCTTCTTCATATCAAACACATTTTTGTGCATAGTTGTCACTCAGTAAATTCTCATTGATTTTAAGTGAATAGAAAGAATGGGAGAAGCCTTTGGTAGCTGGGAATGGAAGAACATACAAGAAATAATTATAATGCTTGGGTCTGAAAGTATCGTACATCTTTCTTTTTCTTTTTTTTCCCTCCAGTATGAGGGGTTGAACCCAGATCCTTGTGCATGGTAGGCAAGTGTTTTACCACTGAGCTGCAATCCTAGCCCCCTTTTAAAATTTCTTATTTCGAGACAGAGTCTAGCCAAATTGTGCAGGCTGCCTCTGGCCTTGAATTTGTGATCTTCTTGCCTCAGCCTCCCAAGTCTAAGATTATAGGCATGGCCCACACACTTGGCTATAAATTTTAAAAACCAGAGGTGTATTAGCCATGTGCATAGGTCCAAAATGAGAATTTTATGTGAGTCAAGGTTCAGATGAACCAAGGCTGTATTCGGAAAGGGGAGGAATTGGAATTTGAAAGATTTGCTGAGCAAATCTTGTTGATTCCACATATTAGGAGAAGCAGAATCTAAGATTTTCTAACAGTTAGAAGACTTCTAGAGAAGTTTGGGATGATTGTGAGAGAAGGATGCAATCAGAATGTCCTAGCAGCAAAGATGGTGGGTGAGTGAGAAGGCATCTGAGTATTGTGTTGTTGCTGTTGTTAGGTGCTGTTGAGTCATGTCAGAGCAACCCTCATAGGGTTTTCAATCGCTGACTCTTCCAGCATTGCCTTGGGAGTGGATTGCCGTGTTTTTCTCTCATCTGAGTATTATAGGAATAAATAATGCACAGCAGGAAGGGGCACCATGGCAGATTACATGTCCCAGTGTAGAGGCTGGTCTTGTAGTCTCTCTTCTGTATTACCCACTTGTATGCCTAAAATGTCAGAATCCTCTGTGTTAGAGGATGTGGGGGCATAATGCTAAAGTACGGTCTAGAGAAGCAAGGCTAGTATTAGAATACAAACCTCAGAACTAAGTACTGGCCTTAGGAGAGATGCAGGTAGGTTAAGGTAAATAAAAACTATTTACAATAAAAAAGATTGTGTGCTTTTCCAGACTTCTAAATCTTCTGGAAGCATAGTTGAACATTAGATAAGACTTCACAGATGTTTTTAAAGAGAGATCCCATAATACGCAATATAGTTTTGTACTGTTATTTTCACTGGGAATTTAATATTTCCATATTTTAAAACTCATATAAAAGATTAGGCTATATACAAAGGACAATATTGCTGCATCTAAAGGAAGTAAGTAAATTCAAAGTTACAGAAAGTCTATACTTACACACAGAGGCCAGTGGCAGAGCACAGCCAATCAAAGGGGAATTGAAAAGAAAGCAAATGGGAGAATTTTAATCTAGAACTTTCCAACATTGCAAATCTGGCATTGTAGATAACATTTACATAACTAGGACACTATTGTTGTTGTTAGGTGCCCTTGAATCAGTATCTGACTCATAGCGACTCTATGTACAACAGGTGAAACATTGTTAGTGTTTCTCTGCTATTCATAGAGTTTTCATTGGCTGATTGTTTTGAGGAGTGCGTTGCCAGGTCCTTCTCCGAAGCCTACAGAATCTGGTATTCCCAGGCGACCTCCCATCTAAGTACTAACCAGGCCTGACCCTGCTTAGCTTTCGAGATTTGACGGGATCCGACGCCACAGTGGTGTGGCTGCAGGCAAGTAGGGCACTAGGAAAATCTAATTTATAATAATGGCATGTTTTATGATTTCTGATTTCTAGAACTAGCCATTTCCTTAAGCTATTAAGATTATTTTTCCAGTCTTGAAGCCAATTTTTTAGTCATTTTTTTTCTGATAATCTGTTCAAATGAAGCATGCTGTGCTGTGTAGATGGAATAAGTTCTGTTCTAGGTATATACCTCTTGTCTGATAAGATCGAGAAAGGGAGGATATTGCTAATAGTTCATTTTTGATATTATTTTTTTATTTCCAATACTTATAACAAGTATGTATTTTAAAAAGTGTTGTTTATTGGAGGCATAACAAATATAGCTATTTGAAGAAATGATTAGGTTTTTTTAGCACCAGAAATATATCTTTAATCATAAGGTTTGAAGCATTGGAAATAATAGCCTCATAATGTAATGTAATTGAATCCATTTTTGTTAGGATGGAAGACATTTTGATTAGTACAAGACACAATTACTTCAGTTATTAGGCATCTGATAAGGTCAACTCATGCTTTTAAATACAAAGCAGTTTAAATGTTTAACAGGCATAAAATGTCTAATATGCATTTTATTACACTGTCTCCCCTGAAAAAAAATGCAAAACCGCATCACTAATGGAACATTGTACTGAATGGAATAAAATCAAGTTACTCTCTTGCATATTTTTATGCTATTACAATGGTTCTGAGGAAATCTCAAAAAGAGTGACTAATGTGAATCTGAGCAGATAGAAATAATTTATATGTGTCTATGCTAACACACTGTGAGAAATACATAACTTATATTTAAAAAGTACAAATAATATAATTTATTAATTTGTGTCACGAATCTACCCAGAAAGTATAACGCTAATGATGGTTCTAATCAAATTCTAAATGCAGAAGAAAACCTGAACAGTATTCAAATGATATTAGTATTTTGTTTCAATTTTTTCTAGAAAAATAAACCATTTTTAGCATAGGTACTTTTGATCTTCCTGTTCTCACAGGCGTGAGACACTCACAGGTGGCCCTGATTCTGATTAAAGTGAAAAATTCCCTTCTTCAATTAAGTGTGCAATGGCATGTGAATAGCATTTAAGAAGAAGATAGTGTGGTATAAAGATGTAAATATTTCAAAGCATAGTAAAATTTCATAGGCTTTAGTCAAACAGTAGACTTTCTTTGCTAAACAAAAGTGATCAGAATTGTTAAGTGCCATCAAGGGGGTCCAACTTATAGGGTTTTCAAGGGCTGATTGTTTTGAGATTGCTTCAGGACCAGATTGCCATGTCTTACTTGTTTTTTATTTATTTTTTTCTTCACTGTTTGGGATTGAATCCAGGTCCTCAGAGAGTATGGAGCAGCACTCTACCAATTCAGCCAAACCCCAGCCCACAAGTTACCAGAGTAGCAAAGTAAAAGTAATTGAGTTAGCCAACAACACTGAATGAATTCAATGCGTGGGTCTGGGAATCCAGAGATGAACAAAGACTCACAGATTAAAGAGCTCATAAACCATTGGCAACTGTGTCATGTGAAAATTCATAGTAAGTATAACATCCATGAGAAGTTTTCAAATTTTAACCATTTTCACTTTAAAAAGAATGATGTGTTGCTTGGTTTGTAGAATTATGGCTGTTCATGTACGAACTTGGGCAGATATATACAGACTCATCTACATTTATAAATATCTGTTCTTATTTTCTCTAAGACTTTGCTGATCCCTAGATTATTTTTTTAAATGTGCAAAAGACTTGATGAACTATAAGGAAAGATTTGTAAGATATATGGACAGCAAATAAAAGCATCTTAGTTTGTCTTTAAGCATATAAAGGAAATGAAAAACTAATAGAACTAGCACAATAATAGTTATATGACAAAATGCAAAATATGCATGCTTGAATCAATAGCAACAAATAATCAGAAAAGATGACTGGAAAAAATATCCCAGGTATCATAGCATAAAACCTACAAAATTCTAGCTTTTTTTCTATACCAAGAATAAAATATTATAATTTTATTGTTTGAGATAAAACTGAGCAGACTGAGTGGAGGCATGTTCCATGTTCCAATGGAAATCTAAATGCTATGTATATGTAAATTATGAATAGAATAATTAACTAAATATAAATAATAATGAGTAATTTATAGATATTCAGGCTGGTTCTAATGTTCATATGGGAGAGTAAATAAACAGAATACTAATACATTTAAAATACACCACTGTATATTAAAATATATGTTGTTGTTAGATGATGTTGAGTCAGTGTCTGACTTATAGTGACCCTATGTACAACAGGTAAAGCAGTAGTGTTAGTGCTTCTCTGCTATTCATTGGGTTTTCAATAGCTGATTGTTTTTTGGAAGTGGGTTGTTGGGTCCTTCTCACAAGCCTACAGTATGTGGTGTCCCCAAGCTGTCTCCTATCCAAGTACTAACCAGGCCCAACACCACTTAGCTTCCGAGATCTGATGGGATTGGATGCCATGGTGGTACAACTGCAGGCCTTAAAATATATAGCTGTTATCAGAGCAGGAGTAGGAAAATAAATGAAAAGACCATAATGCAGCACCTAAAAATAAATCCAAATACATTCGAAATTTAATGTATGATAAATACAACCCTTAAAATTATCAAGGAAAGGATAAGTGCTGGTAACCCCATTGAATTTCTGTAAGGATTACTGTTGTTCTTAGGTGGGATCTAGTGGGATCTGATTCATAGTGACCCTATGTACAACAGATGAAACACTACCTGACACTGTGCCATGCCCAGCACTATTGTCAGTGTCTCTGTTATTCACAGGGTTTTGAATGGTTAATTGTTTTTTGGAAGTCGGATGCCAGGTCCTTCTCCCAAGCCTACAACCACCTAGTATTCCCAGGTGGTCTCCCATCCAAGTACTAACCAGGCCAGACCCTGCTTATCTTCTGAGATCTGGAGGAATCAGATGCCAGGAATGGTACTGCTGCAGGCTCTATAATGATTATATCCCAATAAACACAAAATTAAGTTCCAAATGGATTAAAATATTATATACTAGTACTCTAAAATCTATTTAAGAATAAAAATGATCGCAAAGGAATGCTTTAAGCCACAAAGGAATGAAACATTTGACTACGTGAATTAAAATACTTGAATCCAGCATGATTTGACAGTGCCTAACAATAACAATATAGCAAATGAAATTGTAACATAAAGAAAATTGAAAGATAAGGGACAGATTGGGAGATAATATGTTCCATATATAACCACACATAAGAATTTCTTCCAAAACCATGTTGAAGGAAATACAGTCTGTGGAATTTGTATGTAGTTAATAAATGTAATTTAAAAAGATAACATGAATTTTTCAATGGGGGCTAAACTTAAAAGAATATTCTAACTGTCCATCTTAGTTTTTAAGTGCTTTACTATTCCTCTTTTCACCATATGCTTGCAGCATGCACCTACCTACATGAATTTTCAGTTTTACTCTTCTATTTTTACATCTTAACAGATATAAAATATCTGTTTCCTTAAATCTTAATTCATATGTTATTTTTCTAGCAATTCTCCTCCTTATTGCAGAAGGGTACTTAAAACTTGAACTTTCATAAGCCTACTATTATAAAATAGCTATTTATAGGTATGCAACTGTCAGAGTTGCCATAGAAACTAAAACAGCAATCAACTCAGAAACCATGAAAGTGTAAGTAAAGACATTATAAATAGAATGCAATAAAATGCAAAATCCCTTATAATTATTGAAAAACGCAAAATAGAATTTTTTCACAGGATGGTAACAGTAGGAAAAAAGTTTACAAGTATGGTTTACCCAGTAGTGTAAACCTGCGCAACCAACTGTACTGAAGTTAGGCATGCCTGTATTTTTAAGATACTGCCATGAAATCAGCTATTTTAAGAAAACTGGGTAAATATAAAATTCCAGTGTACTTTAAGAGGAAGGCAAGTAACTTTAAGGCAAGTAACTATCATTCCTATCTCTAATTCCTAACACTAAACCTACTTCAAAGGCAATGACCAATTCATTTTGATTTAACAGATATCTTGATTCAAATCCACCACTTCTACAATTACCATTACATAAACTTGATGTTGAACCCACTGGAAAAAATTGAGAAAGAAATCATCAAGGTGATAAAAGCCCTTGATGATTAATTGTGTAGGTATTTTCAGCTGGCATATGTGGCACAATAATACAGTCACTCCTGAGCTCATGATTGTGACTCATTGATAAGATTACAGTAAGAATTATAGCTGCTTCTGGTGGAAATGGCATTTAGTTTTCCCTTTTAGAAATATGCTTTAATTTATGAAAGACAAAGAAATGTTCTGTTGATAAGTGATTTTATGAACGGATTTTTCTCACCTGTGGGTATTAAGTGATATATAATGGAGTTGTATGAAAGAAATGTTAGAGAATCAAGATCCTTTATTTAGTACATTATATCAGATACACCCTAAATTTCAATGCAAAATGTAATTTAACCCCATGTAAATCAATATGGGGAACTGGATTTTTTTTGAAACAACAAAGGAAGTTTATAATTTTCTAAGAAGCACAAAGTAATTCATATTTCTATGAATATTCTCTTGTTAATTAAAAGTGTTTCAAAAATTGGCATGTAAAAGCCAGTGATTGCTTTCCCATATGTCTACTAAAGGAAAATAATTAGAGTGCAATGCATACATATTAAATTATACCAGGAATCTCCAATGGTAGAAAGTAGAAGGATAATGACTCAACATAGACTTACTTGTTCACCTGTAGAAAGGCATTTCATTCCCAAACAGAAGTCGCTCAGGTAATATCAATGCCCTTGTTGTTATTAGGTGCCATCAAGTCATGTCCAACTTATAGCAACCCTTATAGGGTTTTCAATGGCTGATTGTTTTCGGGATTGCCTCAGGACTGGATTGCCATGTCCTTTTCCCATTTTTGTGGTGCTGGGAATTGAACTTGGGACCTCAGAGACTGCAGCGCAGTGCTCTACCAACTGAGCTAAATCCCAGCCTATCAATACCCTTTGTTGTTGTTGTTGTTAGGTGCCATCGAGCTGGTATCCGACTCATAGCAACCCTCATAGGGTTTACAATGGCAGACTGTTTCGGGATTGCCTTGGGAGTGGATTGCCAGGCCCTTCTCCCATTTTTGCAGTGCTGGGAATTGAACTCAGGACCTCAGAGACTGCAGCACAGTGCTCTACCAACTGAGCTAAATCCCAACCCATCAATACCCTTAGAGAGCTATAAACCATACTACCCTGATTCTAAAAAGGCAGACTTGACTATAGGGGGGATGATATAAGAAATTATTAACCAGAAAATGATCCTCTTAATAAAATAATATATAGATCTTGTTGATTTTGAGAATGTAAAAGTTCTCCTATTCATTTGAATACCCTAATAGTACATAGTAAGTCAAGAATTAGTGGAGCACTACAAGTGATTTTAACTCATTGTAATAAGAAAAAGAACAATGGTTGGCAATATTAAGCATAAGAAATCCTGATACTGAAAATACTCTGATAGTGACTTTAATGAGTTAAATTAGAAATACGGGAAAATATTTTCCTCTGCTTTTATTTGGAAATTTATTTGAAATGTAAGAGACAAAGAAAGTATAAACAAATTGTTTATGTACAGCCCAGTGAATCCTCACCAAGTGAACCCTCTCTTGTAAGCTGCATACAAGTCAAGGAGTAGAATGCTGTCAGTCCCACAAGCTAACCTCAGGCCCCTTACCAGTTACTACCTATCACTTCATGGCTAAGCATATTCTCACTTCTACCACCTTGGAATTATTTTGTCTGTTGTTGAAATTTGTATGAATGGAAGCATTCAGCATATAATATTTTATAGATGTGGCCTCTTTTACTTATTACCTTTGTGATACTTACCTACATTTTGCATGAGTTTGCAGTTTTTCTTATTTATTGTTGTATGGTATCTAATTAGGTGAATGATCCAACTTACTTACCTGATCTGTTGCAGGCATTTTGGTAGTTCTCATTTTGGCTCTTATGAATAACATTGCTCGGAATATTATTCTATATGGTTTGAATCAATATGTCAGTCTAGGACACATACTACAGGAGACACATATTCTGCTTTAGCAGATACAAATAATTGCCCAAAGTGGTTAGGTACCACTTGAAATTCTCAAGCATAGTATGAAAGCTCTGGGTGTTCCACATCCTTTCAAGTCTTGGAATTTTTTGTCTTTTTCATTTAGCTCAATCTGGTGGGTATGTAGAGAATTCTCATTGTGATTTCTAACTTGCAGTTTCCTAATTTGTAATAAAATCAAGACATTTTCATAGATTTACTAACCATATAGATCTCCTTATTGTAAAGGGCATACTAAAAACCATAACTACTTCATAAAGGAAAATTATAATATAAACTATATTTTAATAATTCCACATTTTAATGAATACCCTAAGTGGTGATTATTCATGCCAACATTTAGCAACCATTGCACCAGGCTGTCTGCACCATTTGGAGAGGAATTGGGTTTCAGTTACTATTGCATTTTTGGTGTTTATCCCATGTCTTGTTTCAGAGCATTGGTTCTGTATTTTTCCTTTGAAACATGGGTATTTAAAATTATAAATTTTCTTCTGCTTTAGCTGCATCCTGCAACTTTTGGAACACTGTATTTTTATTATCATGTATTAAGAAATATCTTTTAATTTATCTTATAATTTCTTCTTTGTTCCATCAGTTATTTAGAAGTATGCTGATTAGTTTAAAAATACTTGAGGGTTTTCTAAATATCTTATTGATTTTTAAAAATTAAATATAGCTGTGGTATGATGATATGCAATTGCAGTCCTTTCAAACTTACTCAAACTTGTTTTATGATTCAGTTTGGTGTTTCTTGATGAGTGTTTCATGGTGTATCTAAACAGAATGTATATTCTAAAGTTGTATATAATGTAGAAATATTAGTTAGGTCAAGTTTTAGTAGTGTTATTTAAAACTTTTATGTTCATACATATTTTTCTTCCTATCAATTAGAAAGAGAGGAGTGTTAAAATCACCTGTGAATGTGGCCTTATTAAATTTTACTTTATATATTTTGAAGTTCTGTCAATAGGTACATTGCACACATAGGAGTCTTCTTCATTGATATCTGGTCTGGTTAATGTTGTTGAACTGACATCAGTACTGTTAATTTTTTTTTGTGTGTGTGGTACAGGGGGTTGAACCCAGGGCCTCGCGCTTGTGAGCTTTGATGTTTTCCAAGTGCTGGACCAATTGAGCTGCACCCCAAGCCCGTTTTTTCTTTTTTTACTTTTTGAGACAGGGTCTTGCTAAGTTACACAGACTGCCTCTTGTCTCAAATTGGGGTCCACCTGCCTGTGCCTCCAGAGCCCTTGGGATTTACAGGCATGTGCCACCGTGCCCAGCTAGTACTGTTAATTCTTTTCTCTTGTGCTAGTCAATTCATTTCCTAGAAATGAATTTTTCTAACTTGGACCTATAGATTATTAAACTTATTTGATATCATTCTGGGATCCCAATAGGAGAAGAAATTGGGTTTTCAAAAATCAATCTATGTCTGATAGATTGCCACTTAAATTTGAGATTTTAATATGGATTCCTGTCCCCATTTGTGGTGAGTTCTTCCAGAGAACGATTTCATGCCCTTTCAAATAAGCTTCTGTCTTACCATCTCAAGGATAAATCTTCTGTCTTCTGCAGAATTGAGAAGGGACAATAAAGAAAGACATCTAGATTCCTGGTGATGTTTAAGTGGTTTTTTATTTTAATCCTCTCCTGTATATATATTTTGAAAGGTACCCAGTGCTGCAAATTTAACCTTGTGGCTGAGGTAGTAAAGAACAAATTAGGTTATTTCTAAGTTTCTAATAATTTGTTGCAAAGGTGATGATTATATGTACAGGAGCTAGATGCCAAAATAATGCAAATTGAAAGACTATTGGTAACTACAGTTGTGTCACTGCTAAAATTCTGACATCATAGACTCATTCTTTTTTTGAGTATTTATTTATTTAATAAAAGCTTGTTTAGCCAGGCAAAATGGTGCATACATATAATGCCAGCTATTTGGGAGGCTGAAGCAGTAGCATAGTGAGTTCAAGGCCAGAGATAACCTACCCAATTTAGTGAGACCTTGTCTCAAAATAAAAAATAGAAAAGGAGCTGGGGTACAGATCAGTAAAGCACTTGCATAGCATGCATGAGGCCATGGATTCATTCCCTCATTACTGAAAAAAAAAATAACCTTGTTTCTTTCATTTCCAAAAGATTCAAATTAGCAAAATAATTTTTAAAATTATAAGCCTCTCTTTTAAATGGAGATCACCCTGGGAGGTATAGCACATGGACCTTCTCATCAGTCACTTTCATTATATTGTAAATAATTTAAACAGGCCCTTCTCACAAAACATGAGAAACTGTCCCATTAGGATTGGATGTATGGACAAGTAAATGCAAAAAGGAAGTGTATTTTTTCATACAATTGTTGGGCATTTATATGTTTTCTTTTGGGAAATGTCTAGTTAAGTTTATTGATTATTTTAAAATCAGATATTTTTAATTTTTAACTTTTTTCTGTTGAGTTTTTTGAGTTCCTTATGTGTTCTGGATATTAACCACTTGTTAGATATAGTTTGCATAAGTTTTCTCCCATTCTGTGGACTGTCCTTTCACTCTATTGTTTTCTATGTGTGCAGAAGCTTTTTAGTTTGATGTAAATCCACTTGTCTATTTCTGCTTTTGTTTTTTGTGCTTTTGGAGCATTGTCCAAAAACTCCTCACAGAAGTTGAGAATGGTGGTTGCCAGAAGCTGGGGAGAGTAGGAAGGAGGGAGGTTTTGGGAAAGGTTGATCAATGGGAGCTGAGTTGCGTTTAGACAGGAGTGAGACATTTGGGTGTGCTATTAACCAGGAGGGTAACTATAGATAAAGACAATGTACCATATTTCAAAAAAGAAGAAAGGATTCTGATTGTTTTTACTGTAAAAAAATGATCAATATTTGAGAAGTTAGATGTTTCCCTTATTTAAATGTTATATAATGCGTAGATGTATTAAAACATCACATACTGCCCCATAAATATGTGTAATTTTTATATTTTTATGTTATCATCTTGAGAAATGGTAACTTTGTGTGGAGCACTGTCAGCCTACACTGTGGGGACTTGACCCTGCTGGGGAGGAGGGTGCTCAGGTGAGGTCTTGAGGAAAGGATGAGAAGTGACAGGATGCAGTCTTATCATGAGCTAGACGTAGGGAAAGAGAAGAGGGAATTCAGAGATAATTCTGAGGCTTCCACAATTTGTCTGTTGTAAAATTTTCATACTTAAACTCCCTTTTAAAAGCTGTAAGTAGAAGTTCCAATATTTACATGAGAATTATAGATTTTTCTAAAATGGAATTTTTTCTAAGTTCTTAAAACATAGTATAGATTAATCTTGCTTTCTTATATTGTTTATGAGAAACTACTTGTAAGTGACTACCTGTTTTTAAATTGAATTTTTAAATAGTAATTCATCTTATAAAGCTAGAAAAGTTTTGGGTTACTCATTAGTTTTATTATTATTATTATTATTATTATTATTATTATTATTTTATTCTTCAGCCTGCTAAGTAACTGGTATGTTTTACCAGTTAGGTAACTACGGAGTTACTAGGTAGTTACCAGTTAGGTAACTAGAAAATTAATAATACTTAAGAAAAAATGGTTTGTACTGCCTTAATTTTCTCCTATAGTATATATGTCTTATGTTGACCTTTTTTCTCATATTCACAGTGTACCAATCCAAATAAAATTATAATTAATTTTAAAATTTAAAATGTATTTGTTTTTAGAGACCAGATAGTCTATTTATACATAATTGTAAATTTGTAAATACTACCTATGGAAGGTTTTTAGAGGAGATTTTTGAAAATGAAATTAAATTAGGTGAATGTGTTGTTCTTAATGCTGACGTTGTGAGTTCAGCTTACCTGGGGGCAGTACTTTAGCCTAATGGGGTTTTTCCATTGCTACATTTGTTCCTATGGAAACTGGCCTCTCTTCCATTCTCTCTCTCTCTTTTTATCACTTTAGAAACATGTTATAGAAGCAATGGCCAGGAAGAAACATGAAATATTCATACAGTCACTACTTAGCTGCTTCAACCAGCACACTTAGAAATATATGCTTTCCTTTAAAGGTTATGCACACACATGCATAAATCTCCATGGCATGTATTTATTTATTGCAAAAAACCTCTCCCACAAAAACTGAAAGAATTCTCTGCAACTCAGTAATGAAGTCCTTTAGTGATGATGCTCTGAGATCTGTGAAGGCATGGGTGGAAGTGGACCAGAGAAGTAATAACAGAACTGAAAGATAATGGTTGCCAGTTGAGAATGCAGAAGGCTGGGACAGGATGAATATGGGTATGTTCTAGCCATGCTCCTGATGTTTATTTACAAAGTTAGAAATGAATCTAGACATCAATTTAGAGGTATTAAGTCATGACCTGGCTACTCATGGATTTTGGTAGAGGCACTTATTTTTTTCCCCCAAGATTCTATCTAAAGGACTTCAAATAAACTGTAAATTTTGACATTAAAAACACACTAGTGACTTGCCTTATCTTTAGCTTAAAAGATAAACTGAACTCAGAAGAATTCTATTAAACATGTTGAAAACATAATGAAATTTCTATTTTTATTATTTTGCTATTGATTAGGAATTTACTAGACTAAATTTCTTTGATGGGATTTTGGTGAAATAATTGATTGTTCTACCTCTTCCAAATCTGGATGGCTGCTCTAGGCTGAATGAGTGTGCATTTTTGAGCCTGGCACTCATCAAGAAGGGAGAAAAGCCAGGCTCCATGGAGTACCATACAAGACATGGCTACCACTCCAGAACTCAGGATTTATAAATTTGGTCAGTCAATAGCGAGCTTGAAAGAGTTCTTCACCATTTTGGAGTTTTTGACTCTCATTTTTCAAATTGAAATAACAATTTTTTACCAAGTTGTTGAGAAGACTTAATTAATTAATATGGATTATTCTGAGTTTCTTCAATGCCAAGATGCTATGCTGGGCAGTTATTATTAGGTGTCGTTGAGTCAGTGTCTGACTCATAGCGACCCTACATACAACAGGTAAAATGGTATTGTTAGTGCTTCTCTGCTATTCATAGGGTTTTCAATAGCAGGTTGTTTTTTGGGAGTGGGTTATGGGGCCCTTCTTCGAAGCCTACAGCACCTGGTGTTCCCAGGCTGTCTGCCATCTAAGTACTAACCAGGCCCAACCCTGCTAAGCTTCTGAGATCTGATGGGATTGGACGCCACAGTGATATGGCTACAGGCATGCTGGGCAGCAGAAATACCATATTGTATAAAACATAGCTCCTGTCCTCATGGTAAATACAGCCTAATTCTAATGTTGTTGTTATTGTTAGGTGCTGTTGAGTCGGTATCTGATTCATAGCGACCCTCATAGGGTTTTCAATGGCTGATTATTGCGGGATTGCCTTGGGAGTGGATTGCCAGGCCCTTCTTCCATTTTTGCGGTGCTGGGAATTGAACTCGGGTCCTCAGAGACTGCAGTGCAGCGCTCTATCAACTGAGCTAAATCCCAGCCCAATTCTAATGTAGAATTGTTAAAATGTGGACCAGATTACAGTTTTCCTTTATGAAGTAAGCACTGTTTTGAATGAAATTATTTAAAATACGTGCACTTGGGTACATACATCTCACAAAATTTGATAAAAAAAGTTTGACTTCTTTCAAACAAAAGTTTGTTGGCCATATTACACGTTTTGCACACAGGCTATAATTTTAAGACTAAAAAGTTCAAGATATTTTTTCAATATAAAATGACTCAATCTCAACAAAGAGAGGGGCAACTCCAGAGCAGAGAGGATTAATTAGAGCTACTAGAGAACAGAAATGTTGGCTAAAGATGCTTTACTTCATTAAGCACATTTGGATTGGAAAGTGAGACTAAAGACCACATTGATTTGAGTAGAAGGATCAGCAGAATATTTTTCTCTGAATATCTTCCTACCTTGACTTGGAAGATGAAGAATTAATTGCAAAGGAAAGTTTGAAAATCTGGTCAAGAAATGTGATGGTCAGTGTTGACTGTGCACTTGATTGGGTTGAGATTGGATTGAGAAGTACAGAGATTAGTAAAGATACACCTTTGGGTGTGTCTGTAAAGGTGTTTCCAGAAAGGACTAACCTAGAGGGAAAGATCTTCCCTGGATGTGGGTGGCACTATCCCGTAGGCTGGGGAACTAGATGGAATAAATGTGGAAAAAGGAGAAAATTGTTGAGTGCAGGCATATTCATTCATTCTTTCTGTCTCTGTGTTTCTGTCTCTATCCCTGTCTCTGTCTCTCACTCTCTTCCCTCTTCCTTGCTGCCATGATGTGAGCCACTCTACACAGCCCTTTTCATAATTATGAACTAAAATCCCTGAAATCACGAGCCAGAAGAAATCTTTCCTCCTTTAAGCCATTTCTCTTTGGTATTTGCCACAGTGACTAGAAGTCTGACTAACACAGGAAGTAAATGTCTGTCTTCTTATCAGATATACTAAAATAATAATTTAGAAGTAGTTGAAAGAAGCTATTTAACAAATTTTCATCAGTGATAGAAAGACAAAAAATTGCTTGAGGCCAATGATCATTTCTTCTTCATATTTTTCCCCATAGAGTCTAGTTTACAGTACCCTCTTGTTTTCCTTTCTTTTTCTTAATTTGTGAAATGAACCAGTGAAAGACTATGAGTGACACTGAATTCACAATATTTTCAGGGTCCTGAATAAACTGAGCACAATACAGCTCTTAGGACTTGAACTTGGTATAGAAGATTTTTCATTACAGTATCATTTGCTTTGTTATTTTAAGGAAGAGTACATTTTTAGAATTAATAACAAACCGATAATAATAAAATGAATAAAGAATGCATTGTGTGTAGGCAGTCAGATGTGGAATAGGCTCTGGAACTAAAAATTGAGGATTGAATTCTGATTTAGACCCTGGGCAAAGGTCTCAATCTTTCAGTTCCTCAATTTGCTCACCTATAATGGGGGGATAATCATAACGTATACTTTGTGATTTATCCTGAGGGCTGACATACACTTCCTCTGCAGTTGGCAGCTACCTCTTAAGTGGGTACTGGAGTCCTGCATATGCACAAAAATTTCTCCTGTCACAGCTCCAAATATAGCTTCCAATAATGACAGCAATAACAGCACTGACAATACTCTTAAAATGGTACATGGAGCCCGTCAGGCACCCGAGACCTGCTGTTCTGAAGGGAGTTGAGGAGGGGAGCCACATTAATTCTACAGGGAAGTGACAGCAGTAACTATAGGGAGCAGGAAAGCAGCAGTTCCCAGGTACAGAACAGAGTCTGCACCATGTTCTCCCCTAAGTGTTGACATCTGTGGTGATTACACTTAGTTTAAATAAACCAAACTATTTTAGACTGGGGTCACACATTTCATAAAATCCTGTCCTGGGTGTTTTTTCTTTTTCTTATATAAATGTGTATATCCAGTACTTTATACGGCAGATTTATTATTATTTTTGTAAATATCAAGTAGCTTAATTATTATAATTTAAATTATAATTTAAGTCTCTGTACTGAGATATCAGAACCAAACCTAACATCCTAATTATATAATACAAATAATGCCACTATCTCCTGATGACAGACACACGAATTATAGGTACAAATACTTGAGCACTGATAATACTTTGCCAATCCATAAAAAAACTTGAACCATTCACTGAAATCATTTGATTGAATAGATCATAGCTCATTAGATTTAGACCTTCAGCTGTTGATAATGAGAAAGTTGAAATATGAGTTCTAGGAAAACTTTCAGTTTATTCACTTTATTCAGTTTATATTTATTTATTGATCTTGTATAGTTTTAAAAGGAAGTATACATGCAACGGGCTGGGATTTAGCTCAGTTGGTAGAGCACTGCTCTGTAGTCTCTGAGGTCCTGAGTTCAATTCCTAGTACCACAAAAATGGGAGAAGGGCCTGGCAATCCACTCCCAAGGCAATCCCCAAACAGTCAGCCATTGAAAACCCTATGAGGGTTGCTATGAGTCGGATACTGACTTGACGGCACCTAACAACAACAACAACATACATGCAACATCCATCTGATTCTCAAAGTTTTTGTAAATGAATTTCTTTTAATACTGGTGTTATTGTTTATACAGGCAATGTGTTAGATTATCATTACTTGGACAAGATACCTGAGAAAATCAACTTGAAAGGAGGAAAGTTTACTTACTTTGACTCATGGTTTCAGAAATATCAGTCCATAATTACTTGTTTCTGTTGCTTTGGGCCTGTGGTGATACAGTACATTGTGGTGGGAGCACATGGGAGAGGAAGGCTGTGTGCTTCATGGTGAAACGGAAGCAAAAAGAGAGAAAGTTTGGTTAAAGCTGGAGTCCTAAAGTGCACTTCAAGGTCATGTCCTCAGTGATCTAACTTCTTTCTAGTAGGCCCCACCTCCTAAAGGTTCCATTGCCTCCCAATGTTACCACAGGCTAAGGACCAAGCTTTCTGTACATGAGCCTTTGGGGGATCCAAACCATAGCAGGCAAAAATGAAAATTCAGGGAGATTGAAGAGCTATTTTTACCATATTACACTGCAAGTAAGTGGTGGGCCTAAGACATGAATTTAAACCTTCTGACTGTACACAAAGCCCTCATTCATGCTACCAGATTATTTGTCATGCACACGATCTTTTTATGTTTAAGCCCATTGTTGCAGGCACTATGTCAGGCCATATCAGCAAAAGGAGGTCCCGGGGGCTCTGCTCCATTCCCATCATTAAGGTCATTCTACTTTGAGGAGGCAACTCTTCCTCAGGCATTTCTTGGATGCCTTACAGTCCAGGAGTTCATTTTCTGGCACTATGTCTAGACAGCACTTCTTTGCTATACATAGGGTTTTCAATGGCTAATTGTTTTGGTAAGGGCTGGGGTTTGGCTCACTCTGAGGCCCTTGGTTGATCCCTAGCACCACAGATAAACAGGAGAAGGATGTGGCAATATACTCCTGAAGCAATCTGGAAACAATCAGCCATTGAAAACCCATTGAGGGTCACTATGTGTCAGATCCAACTCAATGGCACCTAACAACAATTATTTCAGCAGTAGGTTAGGAATTAGTGAGGGAATTCAAATAAAAACATGGTATAAGTCTCTATTAATCACTATTCTTGAAAGAAAGAAAGAAAGAAAAGAAAGAAAGAAAGAAAGAAAAAGAAAAGAAAAGAAAGAAAGAAATTGAGTGAGCAGGGTGTGATGCTTCATACTTATAAACCCAGTGACTCATGCTGTGGAGGCAGGAAGCTGGGAGATTTGAGGCCAGAGACAGCCTGAGTAATTTAACATGACCTTGTCTCACAAAAAAGAAAAAAAAAAAAGAAAAAAAAAAAAAAAAAAAAAAAAAAAAAAAAAAAAAAAAAAAAAAAAAAAAAAAAAAAAAAAAAAAAAAAAAAAAAAAAAAAAAAGAAAGAAAAAAATGGGCACAGGTTACAGCTCAGTGGCAGAATACTTGTAGAGCATATGTGAGTTCCTGGGTTAAAGCCCCAAGTAATGAACAAGTAAAACAAAAGAAATTTTGAAAAGGGGAAAAAAAGAGAAAGAAAGAAGAGAAAAGAAAAGAAAAGAAAAAGAAAAAGAAAGGAAAGGAAAAGGAAAAGAAAGAAGTAAGCCAGGTCCCAGCATTTAAAATAAGCCCAGAGGATCATTAAATCTGATGGATTTGAGATGCCATTTTATTGTTAAAGCTGCAAATGATGATCAAATCTGAATTACAGAATGATTACAAAAAAGAAAAATATTAACAACCAATTTAATTTATTTTTTCATTAAGTTCTGGCAGGATTAGTATATGTGACTAAGCTGTGTGGTATGCTAGAAGCAATATTGAACTTGATTTAGTGGGGAGGAAAGATTACACAAAGCTAGAATGGAAACCACAGAAAACAGAGACAGGTCCATGTCCCATAGAGGACGAAGCTAGAAGATAGGATTGATAAAACCAAGACCACAAAATTCCCAAAGATCCTATCTACATCTAACCCAGTGATACAGATACTGGGCTATCTAAATTGGTAAATAGTCAATAGGAAGAGACAGAAGGTTTAGAAATAAAGCAGATATTGTATGAATATCAGGAAACTGGGTTCATTTCAATAACTGCAGAATCCAGCTGCCATGTAATAGAGTTTTAGAAATAAGGCCTTAACTAGCTATATGAATTTTGAGGCAATTCTTTGATGTCTCTAGTGGCTTAGGCTAAGAGGTACCAAAAGATCCAAGAAGTAGACAGTCCAGAATTTTTGATAAGAGGAGTTTCTTGAGGGAAGAGCATGGAGAAGAGACTGTGAGGGCATGGAGAATTGTCAGAACATCACTTATTATCCCAGCAAAATGGCAATCTACCTGCTACAGATATACTGGATGTGGGCTTTTCATAGATCAGGTGTTACTTCTCATTAGTTCAGGGAGTAACAAGATTGCCTGCTGATTGCTAGGTAGAATTGTCACAAGGACTAGTGTTCATGGACATTTAAAAAAAAACAGGTTTTAAAGATGCTGACATAATGGTTACTCTGGATAATGAAGGAATCCCCAAGATTATACGTTTTTATATGTACTCAGCATCGATTTGAAGTGAGAATTTGCCTGTCATCCACAATACTTTACCAGTTTAGTTTGGTCAGCCATAGAGTGACTTAGCAGAACACCTCATTCTCAGTCATAGATGCTATTTAGTATTGAGACTCAGTAGAGTGTAAAAACTTCACCAACATGTTTGGCCTTGACAAGGAAATCTGACTTCATGACCAATTTCTGTGGATAGATAAGTATAGATTATGATTTTTCTTTCTGGGGCTGGGGTTGTAGCTCAGTGGTAGAGTACTTGCCTAGCATGCACAATGCTCTGTGTTCAATTTTCAGCACTACAAAAAAAAAAGCACATTTCTTTCCTCTTAGTGGTTATATATCCTTCATCTTAATCCTCAAAATTGAGATACTCAAAGTTTAGTGATGGAGTATGTTTTCAACTAGATCAACATTTAAAGAACATGTAAATATAAATTTATATATCTTCTTCATCTAAATTTCATTCTTAGTATTTTTCTGAAGCACTCATTCTAGCTTATATAAATAAAATCTCAACATTAGTGATGCTGAGACAAATATTGCTGAATCTCCTTAACAGCATTGCCTGCATTTGCCATCTCCAATTCCTCTACTATTTTCTCACAAAGCCACCCTCAACAGGCTCTTCTTCTCTGTTTGTCCCTTAGGACTTTCCTTACCAAAGCTACAATGGTCTTCCTGATGCACGCATTTAAGTTAAACCAATGGTTGGTGCTGAAATTATTTATATTATTACATAAATGTTATTCACAGTGAAGTCAAGAATATACATATCTACTTTTTCATTTTTTGTCTAAAATTTTAATAGATGCTTTTAAGGTTTGCTTAGTTTTTCTTTAGCATCCCAATTGTTAATTTCCCCCAAATCTGTTAAATTTCTAGCAATAGTTCTTCCACATTCTCAAATATTTCAGATGCCTTCAGTTCAATTCTATTTCTAATGATATTTCTCCCACTGCCCTCCAGTCTCTGGCTCCAATTTGGACTAGTTGATTTGTGATCCTAGTTACAATTAAGCTCCTGACACTTCCCTTCAATATTTCTACCTGTTAGACTTGTAATTTGGAATCCCATGCCTTCTTTATTGGTTTATTCCCCCCTTTATTGAAGTACACACTCCAGCACTTCCTAAGCATCATAAAACAAGAATTATTTTTTTCTCATACTTTATGTCCAGCATATAGAACTGCACTTAGCACAGTAAATATTTGCTAAATATTTTATTTGCATGTTATTTGCAAATAACAACTCTATGTATTCATGGGGTAAGATGTGATGTTTTTATACATGTATACTTTGTGGAATGATAAAATCAAGCTCATCAACCTGTCTATCACTTTACCTACTTACCATTTTTGGTAGTGAGAACATTTAAAATCTACTATTTTAGGAATTCTGGGGAATAAAATACGTTATTACAAACTACATTAACCATGCTGTGCAGTAGATCACTAAAATTTTTCCTTCTAAATAAAATTTTATGTCCTTTGACCATCACTTTTTTTTCCCGTTTCTCATCCTCCAACCTACAATCTCTGATAGTCACCCCTGTACTCTTTACTTCTATGAATCTGACATTTTTGGTAGTTCACATGTAAGTGAGTGTTGGGAACAAAGAATTCCCAGGCAGGCGAGACCTGCTGTTGAGATAAAACCAGAAGAAGAAGTACAACATGGGCTATGAGCAACAATAACAAGAACTGGGGGAAGGTCATGCTTGGGTCAATGGCCAGGCATGGAGCCAAGGCACGCAGCTCTCCCAGCTAGTATTTTTTCATCTTGCTTTATTCTTAGAGTACTCCCCTCAGCAACAGCTTATCCAATAGCAATTAGGCAAGTCTCTTTGTGAGTAACAGACCCAGCCCTCTTGCTTCGCTCTATAAAACCTCCTGTATAACACTCAATAAACGGACTTGATCAGCAACTGCAGACTTGTCCCCTTGTCTCCTTTCTTCCACTCCCCCCTCCCCCACAGGGACTGTTCGATTGAGCCGCGGGCCGGCTCAAGTGAGATCATGTACAGTTTATCTTTCTGGGGCTGCTTATTTCACTAAACATAATGACTCCTGCCCCCACAAGTCCGTCAGTTTGCCACACTGTGGGGGTTTGTGTATTGCAATGAGGCTGAGAACTCTGCCACTGTAATCTCGGACATGAGCAAGGTTATCCATGGTGGACAGGTTTTCAGCTGAGCTTCCAGACTAAGACAGACTAGGGAGTAGGACCTGGCGAGCCACTCCCAAGAAACAACTAGCCATTGAAAACCCTATGAGTAGCAAAGAAACACTGTCAGACATAGTGCCGGAAAATGAGCCCCCCAGGTTGGAAGGCACTCAAAAGACTACTGGGGAAGAGTTGCCTCCTCCAAGGAGAGTCTACTGTGATGACGGAAATGGAATAAAACCCCAGGGTGCTCAACTTGCTGATGTGGCACTACTCAAAATGAGGAGAAACAACTGTAAACATCCATTAATAATTGGAACATGGAATGTATGTAGTATGAATCTAGGAAATTAGAAATTGTTAAAAAAGAAATGGAGCACATAAACATTGACATTCTAGGCATGAGCAAGCTAAAATGGACCGGCATAGGCCATTTTGAGTCAGACAATCATATGGTCTACTATGCTGGGAATGATAAACTAAAGAGAAATGGGGTTGTATTCATCATCAAAAAAGACAATCCAGGATCTGTCATGAAATACAATGTTGTCAGTGATAGAATAATATCCATATGCCTACAAGGAAGGCCAGTTAATATGACTATTATTCAAATTTATGCACCCACCACTAAGGCCACAAATGAAGAAAGGGAAGACTTGTATCAGCTTCTGCAATCTGAAATAGAGCAAACATGCAATCAAGACATACTGATAATCACTGGTGACTGGAATGCAAAGGTTGGAAACAAAGAAAAAGGCTCGGTAATTGGAAAATTTGGTCTTGGTGACAGAAACAAAGCTGGAGATCGCATGATAGAATTTTGTCAGACCAATGACCTTTTCATTGCAAATACATTTTTTCAACATCATAAACGGAGACTATGCACATGGACTTCACCAGATGGAATATACAGGAATCAAATTGACTACATATGTGGAAAGAGACAATGGAAAAGCTCTATACAAAATGTCAAAACAAGACCAGGTGCTGACTGTGGATCAGACCATCAACTTCTCATATGCAAGTTCAAACTGCAGCTGAAGAAAATTAGAATAAGTATATGAGAGCCATGGTATGACCTTGAGTATATCCCACCTGAGTTCAGAGACCACCTCAAAATTGGTTTAATGCATTAGACACAAATGATAGAGACCAGAAGAGTTGTGGCATGACATAAAAGATATCATTCAAGAAGGAAGCAAAAAGTTTTAAAAAGACAAGAAAAGAAGGAAAGATCAAATTACATGTCAAAAGAGACACTGGACCTTGCCCTAGAATGTCATGGAGCAGCTAAAGCAAAAGGAAGACATGATGAAGTTAAGGAACTAAACGGAAGATTTCAGAAGGCAGCTCGAGAAGACAAAAACAAATATTATAATGACATGTGCAAGGAGCTGGAGGCAGAAAACCAAAAGGGAAAAACACGCTTTGTGTTTCTCAAGCTTAAGGAAGTGAAGAAAAAATTCAAGCCTCGAGTGGTGGTACTGAAAGATTCTACAGGGAAAATATTAAATGATGCAGGAAACATCAAAAGAAAATGGAAAGAATACACAGAGTCTTTATACAAGAAAGAATTGGTAGATGACCAACCATTCCAAGAGGTTGCATATGAAGAGGAACCAATGGTGTTGAAGGACGAAGTGGAAGCTGTCTTGAAAGAACTGGGGAAACACAAGGCTCTAGGAATGGATGGGATACCAATAGAGATGTTTCAACAAACGGATGCAGCACTGGAGGTGTTAACATGTTTATGCCAACAGATTTGGAAAACAGCTACTTGGCCAACTGACTGGAAGAGATCCATATTTGTGCCTATTCCCAAAAAAAGGGATCCAACTGAATGTGCAAACTATCAGACAATATCATTAATATCACACACCAGCAAAATTCTACTAAAGATCTTTCAGAAGAGACTGCAGCAGTATATAGACAGGGAATAACTGGAAAATCAAGTGGGATTCAGAAGAGGGTGGGGAACCAGGGACATCATTGTTGATGTCAGGTAGATATTAGCTGAAAGCAGAGAATATCATAAAGATGTCTATCTATGTTTTATTTACTATGCAAAAGCATTTGATTGTGTGGATCATAACAAATTATGGATAACACGTTGGAAAATGGGAATACCAGAACACCTAATTGTACTCATGAGAAATCTGCACATGAACCAGGAGGCAGTTGTTCGAATAGAACAAGGAAACACTGAGTGGTTTAAAGTTGAGAAAGGCGTGCATCAGGGCTGTATACTTTCACCCTATCTCTTCAATTTATATGCTGAGCAAATAATCCGAGAAGCTGGACTTTATGAGGAAGAACATGGCATCAAGATGGGAGGAAGACTCATTCACAACCTGCGATATGCAGGTGACACAACTCTGATTGCTGAAAGTGAAGAGGATTTGAAACATTTACTGATGAAGATCAAAGATCATAGCCTTCAATATGGGTTACGACTAAACATCAACAAAACAAAAATCCTTACAACTGGGTCAGCACGCAACTTCACAATCAATGGAGAAAAGATTGAGGTTGTCCAAGATTTTGCTTTGCTGGACTCTATAATCAACACCCGTGGAAGCAGCAGTCAAGAAATCAAAAGACGCATTGCTCCAGGAAAAGCTGTGGCAAAAGATCTCTTTAGAGTATTGAAAAGCAAAGATGTCACATTGAAGAAAAAGGTATGTCTGACTCATACCATGGTATTTTCAGTGGCATTATATGGTTGTGAAAGCTGGACATTGAACAAGAGAGACAGAAAAAGAATTGATGCTTTTGAATTGTGATGCTGGAGACATCTATTGAATATACCATGGACTGCCAAAAGAACCAACAAATCTGTCTTAGAAGAAGTGCAACCAGAGTTCTCCTTGGAAGCAAGAATGGCCAGACTGCGTCTTACATATTTCGGACATGTAGTCAGGAGAGATCAATCCCTGGAGAAGGACATCATGTTTGGGAAAATGGCAGGTCACTGAAAAAAGGAAAACCCTCCACCAGATGGATTGACACAGTGTCTGCAACAATGGGCTTAAACATAAATAAGATGGTTTGCCTGGCACAGAATCGGCAAGTGTTTTGATCTGCTGTCCATAGGGTTGCTATGAGTTGGACTCAACTGGACGGCACCTAACAACAACAACAACAATGTCATCTGGGTTTATTCATATTATTCCAAATGACAGAATTTTCTCTTTAAAGCTATATATTATTCCATTATGTTTATATACCACATTTTCTTTTCCATTTATTAATTGGTGGACATTTAGTTTGATTCTATATCTTCATTATTGTAAATAATGTTGCAGTGAATATAGGCATGTAAATATCTCTTTGACTTACCTCATGCATTTTGGGTATATACCCAGTTGGGGGATTGCTGGATCATATGGTAGTTCTATTTTTAATCTTTTGAACCTCCATACCGTTTTCCATAATAGCTGTACATATTTACATTCCTATCTGCAATGTGAAAGAGTTTCCATTTCTCTTCATTCTTTCCAACACTTATCTCTCATTTTTTGGTAATAGTCAATTCTAAAAGGTATAAGATGATTGTTCATTCTTGTTTTATTTGTATTTCCCTGATAACTAATCATGTGGAACATTTTTTCATAAATCCGTTTTCCATTTGCATGTCTTCTTTTGAAAAATGTCCTTAAGTTCTTAGCCCATTTTTAATTAGTTTTTTTTACTATTGAGTTGTTTGACTTTATTACAGTATATTTTGCATTTTAACCCCTTATGAAGTATATGATGTGCATATCTTTTATATCATTTCAGAGGTTATCATCTGGCTTTTCCTTATTTGTAGAAGCCTTTATCTAAGACAGATTATTTAGTAGGAAGAGTGACTGATAAGCCTTTAACGGGCAATTTCGATATCTCTACATTCCCACTAACACTAGGTATCTCAAAGCAGGCTGAGGATAGCAAAGGAGAGAAAGAATATTCTGTCTTATTTGGTATATTTGTATGTAGGCTGTAAATTTTTATCTTACTATAAGTATGTTAAAGAAATTAATATTAACAATCCCATAACTTGGTTATATATTGGAAGATGTTTAATTTTTAACAAAGTAGATGGCATTTTATAGAATTATGCTCTGAAAGACTATAGTTTTAAAATGCACAGTGATCTGCTTGTCTTCCCAAATTAAACAGCTAAAGAATTTGGGATAATCTTTGAAAATTTGTTTCTCATCACTATGATGAGCCATTGAAAGACTTAAATCTAGCAGAGTCTCTAAAATATAAATTTGTTGAATGTGAAAAATAGCACTTATTAATTATTTAGCTAAAAGAATTGTTTTGGGGTGCCAGTAATAGAGGTGACTTTGGAATAATTGAGGTCAGGGGACATTCTTAGATCTCACAGGTAACATTGAAGTGAAGGTGACAATTCCAATATTTTCTCATAGATCGACTGATACCGACTGCTCAGATTGAGTCACTCTACATTCTTCATCTCACAGGTAACATCACTGAATATTGCGGTTTATTTATTGTTGTTGTTGTTAGGTGCCATCGAGTCGGTATCCAACTCATAGCGACCCTCATAGGGTTTTCAATGGCTGACTGTTTCGGGATTGCCTTGGGAGTGGATTGCCAGGTCCTTCTCCCATTTTTGTGGTGCTGGGAATTGAACTCGGGACCTCAGAGACTGCAGCGCAGTGCTCTACCAAATGAGCTAAATCCCAGCCCCAGGTTTATTTATTAGGAACTGTCTATCTGCCAGTAAAGGATACATATGACTGACATCATAATGTTTAGGACTTATATTTCTCTAAGCTATTTGGAGAAATTTTAGATGATATCTAATCTGATTTGTATTTCTAATAAGTTTACCCTTTCAGCCATATGAAGACTCTAAAGGAGAAAAAAAACAAAACAAAACAAACAACAACAACAAAAAATGGAAGTTTATACCTAAGGAGGGCTGGGATTTAGCTCAGTTGGTAGAGTGCTGCGCTGCAGTCTCTGAGTTCCCGAGTTCAATTCCCAGCACTGCAAAAATGGGAGAAGGACCTGGCAATCCACTCCCAAGGCAATCCCGAAACAGTCAGCCATTGAAAACCCTGTGAGGGTCGCTATGAGTCGGATACTGACTTGACAGCACCTAACAACAACAACAACTATACCTAAGGAAGAGCCTGAAAAGTTGATGATGGATACCTAAGGGAAGAGACAGTGATGATAGGGGAAGGGATCATAGTTGAGATATATTTTAGAGGAAGAGCTCATAAGAATTGGTTTGGGAGCAAGTGGTAAAGGGAAGGAATGGACTGACAGTAGTTTAGAACTTTTCTTCAGCAGCTGTGGTGGGAGGGTGGATCGTTTGCTACCAGTAAGAGGGAAAAACAAATTTCAGGTAGAATTCAGGAAATGTGTTTAAAAAATGTTAAATTTGAGATAATTATAGATATTTAAGCAGAGGTATCGGTTAAGAAGGCAGTTGTATATTTGAGTCTAAAGCTCTAGGGAGAGGTGAGGACTAGGGATAAAAATATTGTACATGGATAAGAACTAGCACGTACATACTATATACTAAATACCACACGATATTTTAAATATTTTGCTTATTGCTATGCATTCAATTCTTCCAACTACCCTGACTTACTATCCTTATGGTACTGAAAAGCAACCCGAGTCAACAAAAGACAGTTTCACTATAACTAATCCTGTGATATCCTAGTAGCAGATTGGTTGAGAATGAGAGACCAACAGATATACCAACCACAGAGAAATCAGTATGGGTCCTGCACTGCTATACCTGATCTTGAGTTTGAAAATAATCTTGAATTCTGGACTCTCAAGGGAGTTTTCTGAGCTTTCTGTTTTTGTTTTTTCAAATGGTAGAATAAGAAGTTACTCCTTCTTGGCACTTGCCTCCTCTACAAAGATGACTGTGGAGGTGGAAACATTTGAGCAAAGAACTATTGCTAAATTGTAAGTATTGTACGAAAACAGCTTGTTCCAAGAAGCCTGGTTTAAACTGTGTAAACACTTTTTAAAACATGCCTCAAATAAGAAAAAGGAGAAAAACATAAATAGCATCATTTTGGCCTCAAAGTCTCGAAAACTGTGGAACTTCAGAGCCAAATCAAATAAACAACCATTTCTCTTTTAAATTATCTTATGCTTCTGTGTATTAAATTCTGTTATTTATTTATCTTAATCACTATTTTCATTCACAGAAGATGGAACATACTGTACTCATTCAAGCATTCTATTTTTAGAACATCTGTTGTGGTAGGAATTGCTTATAATGAGCTTAAAATTTGGTGTGTAATAAATATTAAGTGCCTCATTAATCAAATTTATTAATTATAAAAATTATATGATTAAGTGAATACAGTGATTATGCATAATTCCATGGACAGTTATCCAATATGTTGTGTCTCAGTTGTTCATTTCTTTTATTACGGAATAATATTCCATGGTTTTGTTGTACAACTGTTTTTTAACCATTCTCACATTGAAGCACCTCTGAGATATTCCCAGGCTTAGCTTTGAATACATATTTACCACTTATGTGTATCTAGATTTAAGTCTTTATTTCCATGGGATAAATGCTCAATACTGTAGATAATGGGTTGTGTTTTGAGTATATATTTAGTTTTTTAGAGAAATTGCCAAACCATTTTCCAGGGTGGTTGTACCATTATATGTTCCCACCAGCAATGTATGAATGACTCAGATTTTCTAGACTAACACTGATATTTGATATTGTCATTTTTTTAATTTCATCATTCTGATAGGTGTGCAGTAATATTTCCTAGTGTTTTTATATTGCATTTCCCAAATGGCTAATGATGTTGAATATCTATTCATGTGTTTACCATCTGTATATCCTCTTTCATGAAATATTTATATGTATTTTTACCAAGTTTTTATTTTACTTTTATTGTTTATCTGTTTACTGTGTTATTATTTTTTTTTACTGTTGAGTTCTGAGAATTCTTTATATATTCTAGATTTGACCTTAAGAACATGGATCTTAAAGAAAAAAAGATAAATTAGGCCTTATCAAAATTAAGAACATTTGCTCACTGAAACACCTTTGTTAATAAAGTAGAATGGTATCTACTGACCACTGGGGAATAGGAGAAATGAGGAGATATTGGACAATGGGTAAAAAGTTTCAGTGATGTGTTGTTATGCTGTTAGGTGCTATGGAGTCAGTGTCTGACTCATAGTTACCATATATACAATAGGCAAAATAGTATTGTTAGTGATTCTCTACTATTCATAGGGTTTTCAATGGCTGATTGTTTTTTGGGAGTGGGTTTCTGGGTCCTTCTCCCAAACTTACAGCCCCTAGGGTTCCTAGGCAGTCTCCCATCCAAGTACTAACCAGGCCTAATTCTGCTTAGCTTCTGAGATCTGATTGGATCAGATGCCACAGTGGTATGGCTGCAGGCTCCAGTTATGTTGTTGTTGTTGTTGTTGTTGTTGTTGTTGTTGTTAGGTGCCGTCAAGTCGGTATCCGACTTGTAGCGACCCTCTGTACAACAGGGGAAACACTATTGTCAGTGCTTCTCTGCTGTTCATAGGGTTTTCAATGGCAGATTGATTTTTGGGAGGGGGTTGCCAGGTCCTTCTCCCAAGCCTACATCTTCTGTTGTTCCCAGGTGGTCTCCCATCCAGGTACTAACCAGGACTGACCCTGCTTAGCTTGCGAGATCTGATGGGATCAGATGCCACAGGGCTACCGCTGCAGGCAACCAAGTTATGTAGGTTGACTAAATTCCGAGGATTTAATGCGCAGCAGTGTGACTATAGTTAGTACTGTGTTGTAGTTTTGAAATTAGCTAGGGGTATATTTTAAATGTTCTAATCATACACACATGAAAAGATGGTAACTATGTGAAGTGATGGACGTGTTAATTTGTTTAACAGTGGCAATTATTTCACAATATAAATGCATATCAAAATACCACAAGATATATCTTAAGTCTATGCAATTTTAACTTGTATATTACATGTCAATAAATTATGCATTCCTGGGTGAAGGAAAAGGAAAGACCCTGTTCCTTGTTGAGAAAAAAAAAGATATAAACTATAGACTCTGGAAAAAATTTCCAATTTTACAAATCAAGTTCCAGTAAAAATGACTAGTCTTAGATTCCAAGGATTTTCTCCTATTTTTTTAACTCGAAGTTTAATAGTGGTATGTTTTACATTTAAGTCCTTGATTCATTTTGAGATAATTTTAGAAAATACTTTTTATCCTTTGAGAAATATTAGTTGATTATTTAACTTAGATCCAGAATGGAGAACACTGAGCTGGAGATGAAATGAATGAGATGTTCCTAATACTCAAAGATCACATACCTTTTCTAGACATTACAGACTAGAAGGTATAAACTGCAATACAGGGAGACAAGGAAAAGAGTTCTTAGTATCCTGAAGCAATTAAGGCAGAAAGGATTTTATATGAATACATTGTTATATATATTTTTCAAATCCACTCAATGAAATGTCAGTTTTACATTTTTAAAAGGTAACTTTAAGAATTTTGATGGATTTTCTCATAGGCAATTCCTAAGAATCCTTAGGTAGGGAATGTAAAGATATTACACAGGCACTCAGCAAATCTGTTAAATAGAATTGCTTGCAGAACTATAGTTGCACTCAGTACTCCACTCTATCATTGGCTGTAGTGTACAAACACACATAATTAGGGACTTTTGATGAAATTGTCTGGGCAGTAACATAGGTCATTTCTGTATCAAATGGCTTATCTATACACTTTCTTGCAACCAAATCACATCTCACTGAAGATTTTCTATAACTAGACCTTATTTAGCATAATCCATATGTTATTACTGAAATCTATGTGGTCTCCAAACTGGAACATTTGATCCTAGAGCATTTTCTTTCTTTCTTTCTTTTTCTTTCTTTTCTTTTTCTTTTCTTTTCTTTTCTTTTTTCTTTTTTTTTTTTTTGGTGGTACTGTGGATTGAACCCAGAGGCTTAGACTTGCATGCTTTACAAGTGCTGTACCCCCAAGCTGGGCCCCCCTGCCCGTTTTTTGTACTTTTTGAGACAGGGTCTTGCTAAATTATGCAGACTGCCTCTGATGTCGAACTTGTGATCCTCCTGCCTCTGCCTCCTGAGTTGCTGGGATTACAGGCGTGTGCCACCATGCCCGGCTATCCTAGAGCATTTTCAAAGCTTTCTACAGAATAAAGGTGGGAGATATATTCAGTAGGCAAAGGAAATGAAATGTCCAGTCACAAACAGGCCATTCCCCGTTTTTCAGGCCACATTTTCCTTCTAGATTAAACCATCTCAATTCCTTTTGCTTACTTTCAATTATATTATTTTAATCATGCACAAATTTTTTGATGGAGTATGAAATGACCCATAGACATCAAATAAAGACTTAAACTGTAAAAGACAGAATTGACGTAGACCCGAATGATAGCTTCTTAAGTATACAACCCACAACTTATTTGCCTAATTCCTCATGGGAATGATACTAAAGTCAGGGATGGATGTACACAAGTAACTTATTTTAACATATTATATGGTAAAATTGTTGATATATGCTCTCAGCAATCCAAATCAACTTGCTTCTATTAGCTTTGTGGTCAAAGAAGACAATAGTAATCAGTCATTTTAGGTGAGCAAATTATTTTCTATTTCCAATTTTGTTTACTAGATAAAATATAAAATGCTAGCCAGGTGCCCTGGTACACACCTGTAACCCCAGTTACTTGTGTTACTAGGAGTGTGGGTATGGGTGTTACTGGCAACTGCAGAGATAACCTTGGTCCCTGTGTTCAGCATTTGAAAAGAATTCAGATGTGACACAGAAATATTAGTGAAGAATATGTTGTTGTTGTTGTTAAGTGCTAACCAGTTGGGTATGACTCACAGTGACCCAGGCTGATTGTTTTAGGAGTGAACTGCCAGGTCCTCCTCTAATTTTTGGGGTGCTGGGGATCAAACCCAGGGCCTCAGAGAGCTCAGAGCAGCATTCTACCAACTGAACCCCAGACCAGTAAAGAATATAGAGAAAGTTCATTGTAACGTATATTTTTGCCTTTAGGCAATAATTACTGGGGGGGGGGGGACTGAGACACCTGGAGCAGCTTGGATAAATAAAACTGGAGAAAACAGCTTGGAGAAATCTTGATTCTTTGTATGAATTGGCCTAAGATTAGGATGTTTTCCAGGGGAAGGAAAAGACAGGGAAAAGAGAACAGAAAAAAAGTGAAGCAAGTCTTTTAAAAAGGTAAAGCCCCTTGGATAGACAGAGAAGATGATGTGTCTGAGAAGGAGCACCTCAAGCGAAGCAGGAAGAGAACGGGAGAGCAGGGAGTGTATTCCCTCTAGTCTTGCTTAAACTAGGGTAAGCTCTGCAGTTTGCAGACAGGTAAAGGGGAAAGCCTCTTGTTTAGTAATATTTATGGATTAGAGTGTATGGAGCCTACAGTCTTTGTTTTATAAAATGGCTTAATGGACTTATTTGGCACATTTTGAAAGAATGAGCTCATAGGGAGATGCTTTGGAATCGTCCACATTTGTTCATAACCTGAGGAATCAGGCAGACATTGGTCTCAGATTAAGGTGTCTAGGGTCCTTTTCAGTGTTCTTCTCAATGTCCGTGGAGGTTCTGTCTCACAGATCATGGCTAAAAGCAGGAGTCATTTTTAATCCCCTTTTCCTCCATTTGCCTACTAATATCTGAGCTAACCTTGGGAGGTTGAGACAGGAGGATTACAAGTTCAAGACCAGAGGCAGCCTGCACAATTTAGTGGGACCCTGTCTCAAAATAAAAAATAAAAAACAAAAAAGGGGCTTGGATAT
This sequence comes from Pedetes capensis, assembly GCA_007922755.1. Classification (NCBI taxonomy): domain Eukaryota; kingdom Metazoa; phylum Chordata; class Mammalia; order Rodentia; family Pedetidae; genus Pedetes; species Pedetes capensis. The sequence continues at coordinate 114,810 of VMDO01002297.1, forward strand.
AGCTCTGTAGTAGAGCACTTCTCTAGCAAGTGTGAGACCCTGGGTTCAATCCCCTAGTCCCATAAAAAAACCCAAAACAGAATACAACAAAAATATAATGTTTACTGAATGTCTCTGTTCAGATGAAAAAAAATCAAGACTCAGGGAGGCTTAACATGTATTTCAACCATTACAAGCTACACATTGTTTTTCATGTTAACTTCTCTAAAACCAGTGTGTTCCCTTCAATTAACAGCAGTGTATAATGGCTGTTGGGTAGGCAGCAATCATGATATATTTGTTTGGTATGCATAAACTTGATTGCTATTGAACAGTTACATAAACTGGTGGCATTCCAGGACAACTGTAACTTCATCTTTCATCCAATACACCAGTTAAGGATCATTTGATGAAAGCATAAATCCTGGCTGTGGTCTAGAAACTCGTGTCGATACCTTTTAATGAGATGTAGAAGCATCAGCAGTAAAACCCATATGATGGATGCTAATGGCTTTGAAGAAAAGCCTGGAGTTAATAGCGAAGCAGTCTTTTAGGAAAAGCTGCAACATCCATGCCCATGATCGCATGAAGGGCAATAATACTTGGGGAAATATGCATATCAACAACTCTTAGTCAAAAATTGATTAAAACCACTTGACCCTGGATTTCATATTTTCTCTTTTATATTCAACAGCATAGATAGGTGAAAAAAAATTTGCTAAATAAGTGTAAAAGAGCTCCTTTAGCAAACATAAACATTCCAAATAGGGAAACGTCATAGTGTGACAAAATTTCTGAAATGTAATATTCTCTTTTTTAAATAATTATGAATTTACTAAATTCTGATTTGTTCTTATTTCTTCAACTGTCTTTCTACTAGCCAAGTGATTATCCATTCATACTCTATCTTCAGTAAAAACCAAAATGTTCCAATTTTGATGAAGAAATCTAGTCTTTATTTCTATGATGTTAGCACAATATACTCACACAATAGCTTTATCTGTACTTAACAAAATACATTTATAGCACTTTACAAACTTTATCAGTTTGGAAAACATTGCATAACATTTTATTAAACACAATACTTTATATATTATATATTCATAATTTTATTTACTTTAAAAAGATAATTAACTCTGTTTATTCAATACTTGGTTTTGTCAATAAAGCACAGCCTAACACAGGAAGAAGTGCTCCCATTAGCAAATAAGATAAATAGAATACTAAGAAGAGATACAACCTGTTAGTCTGATTTCTTTTAAATTAAGGTACCAGTGGAATGTAAACAAATTTTTCTTGAAATTTTTTTTTACAAAAGATGTGTTATCAAATATACATGCAGAGGTCTGAGTTCTAGTGTCTATCGTTATATTTCCTTAATGTGGTACATTTTGTTAAGTCATTAAAAACTGTAGCCTTTGGCACTTTGAGTAGAAAAAGAATATATCAATATTATGTAAAGAAAAAAAAATTCAATGACTAGAGAAGTACTTTAAAATCCTTTGTTAAGAAATAGGAAAGACTAGGAAATATCACACTGCACCTGAAATGCTGCAGCTAATTTTTTCTTCAGAGTACTAAAACCAGTCCACCTTTCTGTCTATACACTGGCAAAAGCCAGCAGGAGCGTTGTGATGGTGGTGACGGTAAGAAGTGGGGAAGGCAACATTTTACTCCCACTTCCCTCTCTGAGAAGGAAATTGCCAGAAGGGATATGGTTGCGTCTGTATTTTATTGCCAGAGTTTTCAATTCTGCTGGTTTCAGCTAGATTCCTAATGCCTTAGGAGGTTGTTTTCTCTAGAAAGCTCTGCCCTTTTTGTGTGTAAACTGATAATGATGTGATAGTATCCATCACTGAACAACTCTTTGTCTTACTGAAAACTGAACTAAGATCAGATCAACCAGCTCTTGGTTGTTTCCTTTTCTCCTCTTGGCAATCATCAAGTGTACATTAGAATTCTTAAGAAATGGTATAAAAAGACTTAATACTAAATTCCAAGAACCAAATATCTCTCCATACTTTAAATATTTAACTTGGAAAACATTTCAAAATATTTTATCTTCTTATTACTAATAGTATTGGTTTCCTCTGATTTAGGCTCAAGGCTTTAATTCAGGATAGGTAGCAAAACTGTTGATTGCATGGTAAGCACTAAGGCTGTGCCTGTTCAGATATTTTGAACAAATACATTCATAATTTATACTGAGATACTTTTACTTATCAATTTGTATTTCTCCTAGATTATTCTTTTTAATGTCCAATTAACAAAAATATTTTAGAGAAGAGGGTAAAACCCAACCACTGTGGGCGTATTTTATTGGCTATAAGTTAATAATTTGAGACAAAAAGAAATTTTCTGGATTACTTATTAACATGGTAACCCAAGCCTGCTGGTTGGAGACACCTAAGGGTAGACTTGACCAAATTTCTGGCAATATAACCCATGATATCAACTCAGATATTGGCTCAGATTTCTTGTTTATAAATTCATAGCAGTATATTTTGCTAAAGGAATGTAAATTGTTATTTTTGCTTTTAAAACAAAAGAACATCTATAACATCAAGAAATTGTAATCAATAAATTAAGTAGAAGCTATAAAAGGGAAAATATAATCACAATTTCAAAAGATTCTCTAAAATATTTTTTAAATTATGCAAATGTACTCACTAAAAAAAACCAGATTCTTCATTAGCAGTGTCTGTACTCAAATAAAAAGTATGCAGCAGAAAAATGATGCAGAAAAGTACTAGTTATTCCCTTTCACTGAAAATATTCCTACACAATTTTCGATGTTGAAGAAAGCATAATTATGAAGAAATGCACATAAATCTTTTCATTTGCTTGACTGCAAGAGAGCCACTACGGGGAAGCTGCGGGTGTCCTATTCTAACACAAAGTAGCCAGCATCTTCTTAATAAAGTAGCATTTCTTTGACAAGGAATTGCACACCACTATTTCACAGCTAAATAGAGTTTGAGAGTTTACATGTTATATGTACTATAATAATCAGCACCACCCATACGGAGCGTTAGGTGCAGATTCTGCAAAATGAATATATAATACTGCATGGCCTCTGCTGTAGGGAAAGCCTGTGTGTTCTGGATTCCCACAGCTAATTATAATGAAAAAAATCCCCAAAGTTGGCACATTACGAAAGTTAAATAGTATACAAGGAAAGAAACCACTTTCTTTTGATACTGCCCTCTGCAACACCTTTTGAATTTGATGACAGGTCTTAAGGAAACTCTTCACATGATCACCTTGGTTAGGTTCCTGCATTGTGCTTTTTCCCTCCCCTTGATCTACAGGTTTAGTGTGGTAGTTCTCAAGAGTTACAGAGTTGCGGGCTGATGGTGAACAATCTAGTTTGGCAAGAAGGCGTCCCAAATCCTCTGGAACAGAAAGAGCACAGGTAGAATCAGCACGCGGTCCTATGGGGGTTGCCCACATGACTGAATGGCCACCACTCAATCCTTGTAAGCCCGTGTGGGGGAGGTTCCTTTGTAGAAGATATTTCTAGTGTTTTCGGGGCTGTTGCTTCTTTCGGGGATTAAAATGATGTTGCCCTTTCTCCGCAGCGTGGAGTCGCGGGAGGAAGAAATGGACAGCGTCTCGGACCCCATTTCACTGCCCTCCACCGGGGTGACGCGGATGGTGGTGATCCCGTGGTGGTGATGCTCGTTAGTATCAATGTTGCTCCTCTTGCGGTCTCCAGAGCCAAAGCTGTCTTTGAGGGACTCGCAGCTCTCCGAGTCCCTGTTGAGGTCGTTGAGCTCGTACGTCTGGCGGAGGCTGCCCTTTTCTGGAGCCTTCCACTTCCAGGAGCCGCTGCCTTCGCCCTCCGTGGACGGGATCTGGATGATGGGCCTGTTGTTCTCCGGGTGAGCCTCCACTCTCACGATCCCGCTGGGCTCGTGGTCCGTCAAGGTTTTGTAGCGGATGGAGCCAGTGCAGGAGACCGTGCTGCCTTCCGTGTTCTTGGGGCTGCTCTGGAGGACGCCCTGCTGCTTGGACATGGCGATTACCTGCATGATGCGTGGCTGGCTGTTGCTTCTGTTACAGGCCACCGTCTTCTCAGCTGCCTTCAGCCACTTGGCTCGGGCGGAGCTGCTTTTGGGGGAGGTGCTGATGTTCTCCTGGGTCTCCTCGGGGATGTGCACCAGCTGCGAGGAGCCAGGGCGGGACTGGATGGACACGCGGGGCCCCCCGGGCATGCTGTTGTTGCAGCCGGGGACAGTGCCGGGCTGGATCTTGAGGTACTGATTACCAGGGCCGTGGTGGTCTCCGTTCACCCCCACCCTCGACGGCTCTGAGCTTGACCGCATTTCTATGGATCTGGGTGGTGACTGCCCGGGCTCAGAGTCCATAACTTGAAGGGACATCTTCCGGCTTTCATTCTTGTTCTTCCACTGGGTGAGGAGCTGCTTCGAGCGAGCGGAATCCATGGAGGCGTGAATGCTGGCGTTCCTGCGGACGGGGTCTTCCACAGACGGGGTGTTGGCCCTTGGCAGGGTGTTGCTGAAGGTAACCATGTTCTCCTTACCCATGGGGCTCCGGGGAGTGATGATTTCCACATCAGCGTTGGCCCTTTTGAGGTTTGTTAACGAGCTGGCATCTCTGTGATTTCGGTTGAGGATGCCTTCTGTGTGAGCAATTCCATCACTGCTGCTACCGTTTTTAGCTGATAAAACCCGGCTGGGGTCTTGACTGAGGTCTGTCAGGGACCTGAGGGCTTCCCTGTGCTGAAGCATGCTCTCTTCACTAGGCAGAAAATTCCCCACGGCATACAGACCCTAGTGTTTAAGGGAAAACAATAGATATCATGCACTAGAAAGCAGTCAGAGAAGAGCTTCCTTTACAATGTCCACTGAAGTACACGAATGAGGGAGGCACTCCCTGTACATTACCAATACAAATAACACAAACTGAACTGTACAGTTACTCAGGGGAATAGTCTGTAAGCTATATCATAAATCACCCAACTAATTGCTCAGAACATGGGCTGTATTCCTTTCTCTAGCCCATCAGATATTTTTGCCACATATGCTGTGTATGTTTTGAGATGAAAAGAAAGACAATGAGAGGAGTAAGGACATTTTCTCCTTTTCAAAGCAATTCATTTTTCTGGATTTAGGAACTTATTGACCCCTCAAACAACTTTGGTGATTTATTTTACCTTCCTTTTCTAATCATACCATGTGATGGAAAGCAGAAGAGTTGTAGGAAATAGAGAACAATGGATCATTTATAAAACATTGTATCAGGTTTTGAAATGAGACCAGGGACATATCTTGTTACATCTCACACTGAGTTCAGCACTGTTTGTTCAGCATGGTACTGGGTGTTCTTGATAGGGAGAACAGAAACTATCACCAGACTGAAGCACTCACATCCTTTCCTGATTTAAACTTATCTGCGCTTGGGACATTTTTAATAAGTAATGTCATTACCCTAAATATGAATCAAATTTGATTTCGCCTTGTCTTTATACTTAGTCTACTATTATTTTTTGCTTGTTTTACATTTGGAAAGGGCTAAACTTCAGACTCAAAATTATTACCCATTTTGCATACAGAGGTTCTAAGTCCTTTGGGGGTTTCAATTTTTGAGATGCTTGGGTTAGAGAAAAGGCCAAGCCAAAAAATGCCTACTTATGTGCCAATTTCAGTAGAAGGAAGCCACTGTCTACTTTTCAGGTCTAAGCAATGTAATTTCATGGATTTGACATGCTATAGAATGCTTAACTCTGAACAGAAGCATAGGCTTACAACTGGTTGATTTAATTTCAGGGCATAGAGTACAAATCAGAATGGAATAAAGTCATACTCCTGCCTCTCCAACTGTTTGAGGTTGGTTTGTTTTCCACAGTACTGTGAGGGTTGAGCCCAGGTCTTTGTTTGTGCTAGGCAAAAGCTCTACCACTGGGCTTCACCTCCAGACCCTTTCTTATTTTATATTTTGAGACAATGCACAGGCTGCCTCTGGCCTCAATCTTGAAATCCTTGTGCTTTAGCCTCTCAAGTGCCAGCACGTTAGGTGTGAGCCACAATACTCAACTCCAGCTATCTTCATTCCCAGCTAAAATCTTCTTTTCAAAAATATCTATCTAGGCTCGCTGGGGGCTGGGATTTAGCTTAGTTGGTAGAGCGCTGCTCTAAAGTCTCTGAGATCCCAGGTTTAATTCCCAGCACTGCAAAAATGGGAGAAGGATGTGGCAATCCACTCCCAAGGCAATCCCAAATCAATCAGCTATTGAAAACCCTATAAAGATCCTTTTGAGTTGGACATGACTTGGTAGCACCTAACAACAACAGGCTCACTGGAATCAGCTACCTAATATTGTATTAATAGTTGTAATTAAATTAGTAACTTTGGGTAAATCCTCCATTGAACTGTAAGCTCTGGTTATATTGTCCAATTTCAAGTTCCCAGAATGGTGACATAGTTGCTTATTTCTTGTTATGATATGAAGCAGATACTTATTAATTTTATTGATTGATTGATGGATTTTGGTGCTGAGGATTGAACCCAGGGACTTATGCATTCCAGGCAAGTGCTCTACCACAGAGCTATATCCCCTGCCCATTATCTTCATTGTATAGATGAAAAAAAGGCTTCTGAGAGGCTAAGTAACTTGGCCAATTGGCAAGAAAGTTGAAACTCACACCCATATCTTTTGATCTATAAAAATCTATGCTAATTTCAGGGCACCATAATGTCACGCATGTGCAATGACAGTTTTCAGCCTTTTATTTCTTCTGTAAAACACATTATCAATCAATACTTTCATGAATACTCAATACCCAGGCTTATGCACTGTTTATGGCACATTACCTTTAATGTGATCCCTTTCTCTTCACCTAAAGAAAGCATGGAGTAAGAATAAGACTTAAAGGGACAATCCTGACACTAGCTTAAGAAAATGAAAAGTAAGTCATTACATACTTGTAAACATCTTGTAATTCCATTCTTGTGTATCAAGATCACATGGTTGACAACTGTAACTATAGACAACTAATTTTTATTTCTGTCAGCCCCTCTCACTTTTTTTTATTGTTGTCTTTTCCTCCAAGTATCATTTGTATATTGGCTTTCTTTGGCTCATTTTTATCTTTCTGCCAATAATGTCCACAATTTCCAAATCTATCTCATACTGATTATACTTTTGAACTTCAGACACAGCTATTCAACTGCCTATTCTTTCAGTTGAGTTCACAACACCCACCCCCCCAATATGTTTCCTCTCTCTTTTACCTAGTCTGCCAGTGAAGTCCCCATAAGTCCAGTCTTCCAAGCTAGAAATCTGGCCATTATTTCTCATTTTCCTGTTCCCTCACCCTCACTTGTACTTACTCTCTCACACATTCATCTCAAGGAGTTTCTTCTCCTCAAATGCCCTTCCTCCTTTCTTTACATGAAGAAACTCTATTTTTTGTTGTGTTGTTGTTGTTAAATGCCACACCAGTTCTATGAAAGCTTCTCCATATTCCTCAGGCAGTTTACTATTCTCAAAGCACAGTGTTTATACCATATTACATCATTTAACATATTATAACCATTTATATTTATGCTAGTTTTTACTCTGTACATTTCTAAAGAATACACCTTAATTTCTATTGTTTTAATGTCCATTGTAGTAACTGGCAATGAGGAGATATTGGATAAATGTAAAATGAATGAAAGAATGAATGCACGATGGAATGAAATAGACAATACTAGTTTCCTTATGGAGGAGACCATTATATTGGATCAGGTCTGAAGGTAATATATGCCTGAAGAATTTGCTGTTAGTTGGAAATAGTTACATTCAGGTGCTACCATTCTGGTGTTGGGGAAATTATATATTCTTTCACTAAACCTTCACTTTCACTATTTCTGCCTTTTCTAGTATTCACTGTTTTCATCCATAAACTTATAATCATATTAGTAACAATAGTTGCTCTCTGCTTGCTATAAGAATAAAATACAATAATTTTTCTCAAATCATAATTTCTGGTTCATACCAGAATTCAAGAAGTTATTTTATTGAAAATGGGAGCTGGGTGCTATGGTGCATGCTGATAATCCCAGCAATTTACGAGGCTGAGACAAAAGGATTACAAGTTTGAATCCAGGGTCAGCCTATACAATTTAGGGAAACCTGTCTCAAAATAAAACATTAAAAAAGGTACAGTTTAGTAGTGGAGCACTTGCCTAGCATGCATGAGTCCCTGGGTTCAACCCCCTAATACTGAAAAAAAAAAAAAAAGTAAAAGGAGGGGGATATGTGGTTGGCTTAGAATGGAGATGCAACCAGAGACTTTTCTCACAAATATAAAATATATTGCAAATAAATAACTATTATGCAAAATATTCTGTGCTCTTTTTCCATTTTAAAGTGTAGTTCATCAAATAATAATAACAAATTATTTACCAAATACAGTGCAATTCCTCCTCCTATTAAAAAGCCACAATAGACATCAACTGGATGGTTCTTATACTGAGTTATCCGTGTTAGCCCGCAGATGATTCCACAGATGATAAATGTGAAGACCAAGAGAGGTTTCAGAAGTTTAGAGGAATCGGTTAATGTGGAATTGAAGTACATCTTAAAAATGAAAGAAGTGAGTTAAGTATGCTAGAAAAGCCATTTTATTAGGAAATTTTAATCAACTAAAAAGTTAAACTCAAAAAACCTAATTGATTCACTGGACATCAATTTTACAGCTTTATTCCTCCTGCTATGGCCATGTTTTCTACCTTCCAACAAAGAAAATGTGTGGCAAAATTTATCAAGTAAATAACAATCTCTCATTTAACTATACGAAAGTCTGAAAAACATTGCATCAGTAGAATTAGCCAGATAATGTTTATCTCTGTTGTTTCTTGTCACATAATTTTAGTCCTTTTCTCTTGCCAAAGACTTCATGGGCCACTGTGTTAATCAGATACAATGATTCTTCATTGTACAACACTTAGCAAATTTACACTGACCTAGAATTCACCATTGTTACATAAATACTGAAAGTAGAGTATTTGTGTACACTTCATGCAGTTCTTTCAGTTTTAATACTTAGAACATTCATGTATTTCACAATACCCTCCACAAAGTATAATATTGCATTAAAAGGATACAAGTTTAAATATGACTATGACTATGTAGAAAAATTATTTTACTGTATTATTTTTTATAGTAGCATCCAATTTCTGCCATTGATGCCATTGTATTGAAGGGCTACAGTGCTAAATTTTGTAATCTAATTAGATACCAGAGAAAACTTATTCCTCTGATTTTCTCTAGGACACAATTTGTTGAAAAAGAACCAGTTACTTACCGAAACATACACAGCTGCAAAGGCAGCGAGCGTAGCATGTTGAGAAGGGAATGATTTTCTGTCAAAGGAAGACAATCACGTTATGCCTTTTAGCTCATATACACTGCTAGCAATCATCTCAAGAACACTGGATGGTTAAAAATGTTCTACTTAAATCCACAAGGCAATAAGCAATAAGGTAAGTTTAATTTTCTGGGAAAAAATCCAGAGTGATAAAAAAATATGCTAATCACCATTAATATTAAAGAATAGTAGGGATATTCTTTTCAGTAAAAATAAGTACTAGTTTGGCAAGGGACCATTTGATTACACTACTAAAATGATATTTGAAAGTGAAAAGCATGATAATTGTTCTTTGGTATTAGAATTATGTCAATTTAAAGTAAAAGTTCATAAAAACTAGGGTGCTAAAGCTCTAAAACTTTAAACTCCTAAATATTATTATTTCATATGTATAAAACTTTTAATAGATGTACTTATTTTCTCACAGCAGTAGATTTAAATGAGTTTTTATACTGTAGAAAGCCTAAGAAACATCTAATCTTTAACAAAATGTTCTCTGTATGCTCTACTGTAAAATGATTATCATCTCAAGAATGACAGAGAATTTTATTTAGTTAAACAATTTCAGGAGCAGGGCCAGAGGGTAGGAAATACAGGCTGGTGGAAGAGACACTGAAAAGGACAGACAAAAAAGAAAAAAAAAAGATTTCTTGCAATGGATTAATGGCTTAAAAATTAGAAAAAAAAACCTTCATTTATGTTAGTGCTTTCCTCATTATTTAGTACTCATTCAACACAGATCAGATAATGTAACAAGACTGAGAAACAATAGATGACACAAGTCTTGCATGTAGTGCCAAATTTTTGAATAGTCTATGAGAAATTTGACCTGTATAATCACATAATATCAGTTCTGATTATTCAAGGGTACTTATCAACTTAATTTTCACTCTTCAATAGATCTTTGGCAACTCATTTAATGACAAATCTAATTCTTATAATAATTATTTAGTGGGCCATATTCTTCTGAAGGGCTGGGATTTAGCTCAGTTGGTAGAGCGCAGCACTGCAGTCTCTGAGGTCCTGAGTTCAATTCCCACCACTACAAAAATGGGAGAAGGACCTGGCAATCCACTCCCAAGGCAATCCCTAAACAGTCAGCCATTGAAAACCCTATGAGGGTTGCTATGAGTCAGATACCGACTCAATGGCACCTAACAACAACAACAATAATTCTTCTGTAATTTTTTTTTAGCTTCTCAGGTACTTCCTTTTGCCATACAAGTTTGTTATTACTTTATTGATTAAAAAATTCAATGCATTAGTAGTTTCTTGAGTTTTTCTCTTCCTTATTTTCTGAAATGTAAGGCCAGAAGTTGTTTAGATCCTCTGGACTCATGCAAAGTAAACACATGCCATTTCAGACATTATCATTTTTTAAACTCTACCAAAGGGAAAAGTCACATGTTTTTGATAAAAGATAGAATGGAGATATAATTATCCTAGATTTTTATTGTTTCACTAAAGCCAGTACAAGATACATATTGAATGTAAGCCACCATAAACACCCTAAAATAAAACAATTTAAAAATCATATGAAAAATCATACAAAAACACAAAACATGTGGTGTTCAGTGAAATGAAGACTGTGGAGCTGAAATTTGGAGAGCAAGAGAAGGATTCAGAGTCAGTTGCCAGTGGGTTTCTATGCTATAGTCACTGAAGAGAGTGTTGAAAAAAATAAATAAAATCATTATGACTGAAAAGCTATACTTAAGATGGTGTACCACACAATTTCTGAATAATAAAAACAGTGACATGGAATACTTTTAGTTCTCAATTTCTAACCTGCCACTGTTGATAACTGTAAGGTCAGATCCTGAGCAAATATCTTCCACAATGTAGGAATTTTCTTTGCAAGATACATTCAGAGAGGTATAGTTTGGCTTGCATACAGTCAGAAAGTACGGTGCCTGATATCCTGTGGACAGTTGTATGATATCTGTAATGAGAGCTGTAGAGCATAGTCCAAATATATGAACACCTATAAGCAAAATGAAAAACATTGTTACCAAATTGGTGGTTAATCCCAAGGCTGCATCAGCATCAACCATGTTTCTTACACATTAATATGTCTACCTAAAAATCTGTGGTCATCATTTTCTCTAAGTTATTTTGAGAAGATAGTATAGAAAATTCCTAAGCAGATACTTAAAGGCAAAATAAGGGCAAGGAGTATTTACAAAGCAGTTTTTTGGGCATTTTTGTTATTCATTACATAGGGTCAGTTCTTAACACTGTTTACTAGCGGTCACTTGTCAGACATCTGCAGCACGTTAAGGCAACCATCTGTGAAATTTGAGAAGGATTAAATGTGAGGAATGAAGCAAAGTTGAAAGTAATTTTAAAGTGCAAGCCTTTCTTTTTTTTTCTTTTTTTTTTTAGTAGCCAGATCTCTCTTCCCAATTGTCTATAACACTAGCACAGTCTCTAAATCCTAAAGAATCCTTTCTCATTCCCATAAAATGGCATAGTCACACCAAGACTGCTAATTAAAACAGAGAACAGGGCAGGCAGGCTCTGTCATGGAAATGAACAGCAATCCTAGCCTGGGTGCTTTGCAGAGGGGTATGAAAGCTGCCTGAGTGTCTAGAATTTGGGGATGATGTTCTTTATCTTCTGCCAAATAATATCTGTGTGTGTGTGTGTGTGTGTGTGTGTGTGCGTGTGTGTGTGTGTGTGTGTGTGTGTGTGTGTGTGTGTGTCCTGGGGCCAGTATTAAAACAGAACTCACAAATTCTCAAATATTATGCCTATTTGAAGTCGCTTGCTTGCCTTATCCTATGTCTGGCTCTCTGCTCAGATACACATGATCTGGAACTCCCTTGCTTGCTTCAGGTTGTCTTGACTCCCTGATTCATTCACATGTAACACCCTGGATTCTGGGTCATCAGTTACTAATAGAAATCATTATGAGAGACGTGGCTAATTCTTGACTAGCTACCTCCGGACCAAGAGCACTGGATAGCACATATCCTGTTTTGCATATTTCCCCCCCTGGTTATTGTGATCTAATCATCACTCCTCCAATTCCTCTCCTAAAGCACACACCTGGGATTCATGACACAGAAACTTTATCTCTACATTCTGATTCCTAGAAGCAGGCAAGTCTTGGGGAAGAATTTGAATAAGAAGGTAAACCCACTTATTTTACCTTCGGGAGATGAGAATCTCCAGAAATATGGAGATATGGTTGCTGACAGCATTTCTGAGAACACACATACCTCTTTGTCTCCCAAATTTTGTTATGTTAGGGAAACTTTTCTCTGAGGACCACTGTGTGTCCTGGAGTTTATTACCTTGTGTTGATGCCGCTAAGGGGTCTACTGTTTCCTTATCATTTAGATATGATGGTGAGAAGATGCTTAGAGAAGCAGAGTTTGGGGAATGAGTTAGATCATATATATCCTCTCATGGGAGGGAAGTTTGTTTAATTATCTACTAGACATTAAATGCCGTCATGTGTCTGTCAGCTTGTTGTGCTGTGAGGGCTTGCATGTTGCTGTGATGCTAAAAGCTATACCACCAGTATTTCAGATACCAGCAGGACCAACCATGGTGGACAGGTTTCATCTAGGGAGAAGGACCTGGCAGCCCACTCCTGAAACACTTAGCCATAGAAAACCCAAAGAATAGCAGAGAAACATGTCAAATACACACTGCTAGAAAACTAGCCGCCTAGGCTGGAAGGCATTCAAGAAACAACTGATAAAGATTTGCCTCCTCAAAGTAGAATAAACCTTAATGATAGGAATAGAGTAAAGCCCCTGGGACCTCCATTTGCTGATGTGGCATGACCCTAAAGAAGAAACATAGTGTCTACAACATTGGGCTCAAATATAAAAAGATTGTGTTTATGGCACAGTGTCAGGTAGTGTTCTCTTGTATACAGGGTTGCTATGAGTCAGACCTGACTCTAGGGCCCCTCACAATAGGTATTAAATGAAGCTACCTATTTCTTTGATCTGACATGCTATAGGTAAAAATAACTTTATATCATCTTGCTGGGAATGAATATAAAACATTCAGGTTGGTGTGATGTATTATGGATGACCCCTCAAATCATTTACAAATAAAAAGGCCTATGCCTCACACTATATTAAAATGAGCCTATGTTAATTGTAAGAGATCAAGATTTAGAAATAGATTTGATTGAGATGCTGCTTAGCCAAGCCTATAGATTCCCTACAGGTCTCATACAAAATAGTAGGTAAAGTTAGAGACTCTACCCAAAGAAAATAGCCATGAAGCAGTATTGCCTGGCATCATTTCCATGTGCAGTAACATCTGGATAAAATATTCCATGAAATGGAATCACTGATGCGACTAAAGAAATTTCTGAGTAGTTATCCATTCATGTTGGTCTGCCAACATGTATTCTCCATTTCCAAAATTAAATACACATTCAGTGAGGCCATTTTAGAGTAAATTCATACTTCAACCAGAACTACCACAAAAATCCAGTTCTCTGAATGCATGGCACATTAGCCCTTAAAATAAGGACCATAACAGTAAATAACACATTTCAGATACAAAGCCTAAACTTTGGTGTTTTAACAGTTTCTTGTATAATGTAAAACTCATCATGTACTGAAATTGCACATCTAAGTTACAGTTTTAAAGGCTTAATATATGTAATTAAATTCAGCATGTGTATTTTAAAAACATTTCCTTTCTTTGTGGTTCCCCACACCCACCAACGAATCTGACGGCTCTTCTAAGAAAGGAGTTAAAGTTGCAGCCTCCGGCATTAATGTTAGGCTCCAGTCCAACTCCATTTTTTCTTTTGGACAGGCAACAGTAAAGAATTCCTTCCCCTACCATTATCTGCAAAGACAAAATGGTGTTTGGTCAAAAAAATATTGGTAGACCCCTTGGACTAACAAATGTAAAAGAATTATGTATTATCTTTTAACACATCATCAATTCAACGAAACAAAGATGTATTTTTCTTAAAAGCTTTAGAGATGTAAGTTCCTCCTGAGTATTTGAGCAAGCAGTAAGAAATAAGCAATTGTAAGCACTGTAAGGCAATCTGGCTGGATCTTCTGAACTCCCATGTACTGGTCAAGGGTGTGAAGACATCCTGTCATTTCAATGTGCCTATAGCAATCAGGCTTCAGCCCTTTTACTCAACAACACCAAGTGGTACCTACTTAATCAGTCACATGGTGACTGATCCTACTTTTACTCTTAGAGTTTTGGCCTTTCATCTCTAAAGTCATGAAAACAAGATGACTGTGAAGAATAAAATAAGTACCAGATTACTGGCACATTAAGTCAATAAAATAATTTGGAATTTAACAGAAGCCTCAATCTATGGAAAGCATATCTGAGTGTTAAAAGGTACTATCTAGAACGACACTGTTCCATAAAAATTTCTACAAGGATGAAACTGTATTTCACTTGTCCACATTGGTAGCCTAGGCCTGCAGCCATACCACCGTGGCATCCGATCCTGTCAGATCTGGGAAACTAAGCAAGGTTGGGCCTGGTTAGTACTTGGATGGAAGACCTCCTAGGGACACCAAGTGCTATAGGCTTGGGAGACTGACGTGGTAACCCACTCCCAAAAATCAATCTGCCTTTGAAAACCCTATGGATAGCAGAGAAGCACTGACACCAGTATTTTGCCTGTCCTACATAGGGTCACTATAAGTCGGACACCAACTCGACAGCACCTAATAACAACAATATGGTAGCCACTAGGCATGTGTGGCTGTTGAGCACTTGAAATATAGCTATCATAAATGAGCTGAAGATTTAAATTTATTTCATTGTATTATATTAATTATTAATTTTTAAAAACTTAAATTTAAACTTAAAATACTAGTTGCTATTTTACTGGAGAATGCAGATTACAAGAAAATCTTGGTTAGCAGGTTATCTTTCCTAGGAATAAGACAGACAATATGTTCATGATGAACAAATGAGCATATCATAGTATCAGGAATATCCAAAGGTAAGAACAGTGAATTTTGCTGTAGGATTTTGGGACATAAGAGATCAGTGAAGGAATTCAATACCATTTAGGCTTCATTTTCTTTAGAAAGTTTTCTTGGACCCTCTTACTATGCCCTAACTAGAATTTCTGGCTCCTTACATGTGACTCCCTTAGCACCATGCTCTTCCCTGTTGTTGTTGTTAGGTGCCGTCGAGTCGGTATCCGACTCTTAGCGACCCTCATAGGGCTTTCAATGGCTAACTGTTTCAGGATTGTCTTGGGAGTGGATTGCCAGGCCCTTCTCCCATTTTTGCGGTGCTGGGAATTGAACTCCAGACCTCAGAGCAGTGCAGCGCTCTACCAACTGAGCTAAATCCCAGCCCGCTCTTCCCTGTAGCATAGCTTTATTTAAATGTGCTTTAGTTGTTTGATTGTCTCTCAGAGTGCTCCTTTGGAAGCAAGGATGGATACACTGCATCTTATGTGTTTTTGACCTGTGGTTAGGAGGGACCAATCCCTGGAGAAAGACATCATGTTTGGGAGAGTGGCAGGTCAATGAAAAAAAGGAAAACCCTCAACTAGATGGATTGACACAGTGGCTTCAACAATAGGCTTACACATAAAAGAATAATATGCTTGGCACAGAGTTGGGGAATGTTTTGTTTTGTTGTACATAGGATCACGAGGAGTTGGATGCAATTTGATGGCACCTAAGAATAAGAAGGACCCTCTTAGGGAAGAATCATTTATTTACATTTTATCCTAATTGTCTAGCACAGTACCTGATATTGTGGTAGTTATGCTTGTCATCTTTACTGTAGGACTTGTGTTTACTAAATACTGTTTGTTCAGGTTGTTAGTCATTCTGTACAATAGAAGCAAGATCTGAATTTATGATTTTTTATGAAAAATTTCAGATATTTGAGATTATTGTGCCTAAAAGATTGTTGTGAAATTAGATATTGATTTGTATAAGTTGTAGAACTGAAGAAAGTAGGGTGTAATGAGATACTAACAGTCTCTCAGATTTAAGAGATCATGCCATGATAAAAAATATAACCATACTTATGGTTGAAACTATAGCCAGGCTTAGATTTTGCACATGAAGCTTCCCAGTTCTCATTTTAAGCTTAGCATTTATCTTATGAAGAGCTTAAAATTATAGTGTTTTTAAAAAAATGAATGACAGTAAGTCTATGGCCTTATGCTTCAAATGCTCAAATTTCTATATTTAGTTCTGCAGGTTATATGATTTACATAGCATTATAAAGAATCTTAATTTGCATAAAAGATTTAAAAAATAGTTCTCTTAAAAGAAATCTGCAAATAACCATACATGTGAAAATCAGGTAATATGATAAACTCCTTTAAGATAAATCAGTATTGAAATAATCGAAATGAATTTATTTCAAATCATTGAACATTGAGTTAACTATTTATATTTCTTGACAAATATCATCCTACATTAGCACTTCAAGTTAGACATGGAAATGCTCTTGGTTCTCTGTGTAGACAGACATGACATAATATACCCCTCACATGGAATAATACAATGGCTAACTTACATTCATTATTTCATGAAAATTATCCACCCATTCTTTAATGGAATTGTATGGTTAAAAGAGACTGATTTCATCTTCACTTCTTCAATAACAATTCTGTGAATAATTTTGCTTTTCTATTTTCAATTATATATGTAATGATCAACAACTTGCCCATGAATGCTAAATTACATAAGAATTTTTTGGTACAATGCAATCAAGGAAATGTATCTTATCCTACAATAGCCATTATCTCAAATGACCTTGATATTTCAAGAGCTTTGTTTTAGTTTTTAAATATGCTCAAAAATCCTATGTCCAGAGAATATCTCAACACTATTGATTAGATTATGAGATATGGAAAGAAAGATGTCAGAATTTTGACATTACCTATTATCCCTCTCATTAAGGAATACATTAATTTTCTCTTCATTCTTCCATCCACTTAAACTTGATCTATATGTCATTGCATGAATTTTCAAAATGATTCAATTTGGTGTAAAGGGAATATTCAGGGGCAGGGATGTGCTTCCTAATGTGTTCCAGATGCTCCTGCTTATTTCTCCCTTCTGAATGGCATGCAGTTCAGTTTCGACTGGTGCACAGTTTGTTGTTGTTAGGTGCCGTCAAGTCATGTCCGACTCATAGCGTCCCTCACAGGGTTTTCAATGGCAGATTGTCTTGGGATTGCCTTGGGAGTGGGTTGCCATGTCCTTCTCCCATTTTTGCTGTACTGGAATCAAACTCGGGACCTCAGAGACTGCAGAGCAGCACTCTACCAACTGAGCTAAATCCCAGCCCCGGTGCAGAGTTTAGGTTTGACAATAAAATTATTTGTTGCTCTGGTCATTTGTAAATGGAAAACCATTTATCACAAGAATCTTTTCACACTGCTCTGTTTTGTGCTGTACATGAGCCTGTAAAGAAATAACACTTTTTTTTTTCTGTTATGTGAAATATCACAGACGTGTTTTGGAAATAGATTCTCTAATGACTCTGCTGCATGGGAAATCTTGGGGGGAAATATTATTATTATAAGGGTCTTGTCCTTGGAATAGTCACCATAGGGAGAACTCACAATCCAAAACATCTTTCTTATAAAGCAAAACAAACTAACAAAAATATTGTAATAGTTATCATATTGTTGTCAATGTCCAAATTTCTAATGAGTGTCCTTTAGAAGCTCTAACCCATTCAATATTCTACATGTTGGTTATATAATCTCCTAAAGCCAAGGTTAGCATTAGGGAACTATAACCAAATTTGAATAGAATTTTGCCTATAAAATTAAATATATTCATCCTTAATGAATATGTAATAAAGTGATATTTTCAGGGAGAAAAAGTATACATTTTTTCTTTTCATGTACACTTCATGAAGATTCATAATAAACCCAGATATTCTGTGCAGTTTTCTCTGAGAAATAATCTACTCAGGACCTAAACAAAATGCTCATCTTATTATCACTCTAAAGTAAATGAAAATTGAATGTTAAGGATGAAATTTTCTAACCGAAGTGCCCTCTCAGAAAAATAAAAATATACATTTCACAGACATGAAAGGTATTTTTTACAATTTCATGTAAAACATCAAGAAGACAAATTCATCTTAAACACATCTCAAAATGTAAAAAAATTGTGCAAACATTGAAAAGTTCACATTTAAATGCTTGCATAAAAATCAATTGATCTTTTGTGCATATGAAGGTCGTTTTAAAAGAATACTGCTCATGTGAGTTCTTTTGTTTGTCTTCTCTCTGTGTGAATGGGTGAAAACAAGAAACACCTTTTCTCCTGACAGTCTGCTCTTTAAAGCCATTTCCGAATGAAGAGCTCTTCTTCCTTTCTTGCTTCCCCCACAACCCCATTTTTGGAACCCCATTTTTGTTGCCATAAAGATGAAAAGAAAATGGTACCCTTGGAAGTCAGAGATTAGAATCTGTTTGTTATTTTCATTTTCAGAAAGGGGGTAGGAATTAGAGAAGCTATTTACATATGAAGATTAGGGAGAGAATTATGGTCTTAGAATAAGATGAGTATAGACGCCACAAGGTCAATGTTAAGAAAAACATATGTTTGGGGAGATGCCCTTAAAAACAGAGGGACAAAGAAAATTACAACAAAACTAGATGTATAGTATATATTTGGAGAGAAAGGTGTCAGAAACAGTGTTTTATGTCAGCAATGTAAAAATTTGTCTCACTATTAAGTTGTTTATTCAAAACCTGTGAAACCAGTGTGACAGAAAAAAGTCACTGACATTCTGGAGTTCCTTGTGGCTTTCAAATGATATGGGGAAATTTAGGGGCCCAGGGTACAAAGAGTTCCTTAGTATGCTTATTTTTCCCTGACAGGTACATAGCAGCCACCCAGGCTCTGTGAGAAATCTTATTTTTTTGGGGGGAGGGGGATACATGGGGAGCTAAACCCAGGGCCTCACACATAATGCAAGTCCTCAACCACTGAGCCGCAACCCCAGCCCAATTTTTATTTTTTATGTTGAGACAAAATCTAAGTTATACAGCTGCCTCTGGCTTTGAACCTGTGATCCTCCTGCCTCTCCAGACACTGAGATTGCAGCAAGTGCCACCACGCTTAGCTGGCCAGATGCCTAATGACAAGAGATGCTCCTGGGCTCCCCGGGTCAGCTCAGTGAAGGAAGCAAGGGTGGACTTCCTCTTTCACTTCCCAGGGCTTAACAAAGAAAGCTTCAACCTTGAGTTCCCTAGAGAACATCCCTGAACTGCATGTTGAGAATTTGTGATGGGTAATGAGGGAGTCAGCAGAAAGAGGAACACCGTGGTCATTGTCCCCAGAACATGTAACAATGTCAGGAAAGGACGCACTGTGAGATGAATGGTCCTGGCACGGAGGGTCACAATTAGACTTGCTTTCCTAGGGACTTGATAAGAACCCCTAGTGAATAAAGGCGTCTGGATATACAAAAAGAGAATTATTCAAATTATTCAATATCACACATCTAGAGGAGTCATGAACATTTGTGGAGTATTTTATATATTTTATTTCAAATATGTCAATTATAATAAATACCCCAGCTGAGAGAAATGCTTTCTAATGTGATAGATTTGAAGTAAATGTTCTTTCTGCTCTGGTCAGAACCTAGTAATATGGATTTTTGTTAAAAGTCTTTAGAAAAATGATGGTGAGATGCTATTATTATAAGTAATATTACCCTTAAAAATGTTTCTCTGGGAGCCTCAACTGCTTCCAAGTACACCAGTAATAGTTTTAATCACTGTGGAGTCATTGTAGCTTGAATAACTTATTAATTTACAGAGTGCTTTGAGGCCTTTTAAGTATGATAAAGTTCTATGGAAAAAGTAGGTTCGAATTTTATCTTCTAGAATATTTTATATAATTTATTTATAGTAGAAAAGTATGTTACTATTTAATTCATGGGAAAAATAAAAAAAAAAACCAAATTGATAACCACATAAAAGTACAGAGTTTAGAAGGTTTTTGCACAGACTTTTCTAAAACTGCTGATATATTGAAATTCAAAGGGCCAATTCATTAGAGTATCTTATAAAAACTCCATTTAAATGTAGCTTTTAATTTATTAACCATTTGCTTTGATGTTCATGAGCATGACCAAAGCACAGCAAGAGTTCCTACTAGTAGAAATAGGTATTGTTACCCTTGAAACATGTACCTTGTCCTTTATGTGTAGAGGCAGGAGAAATGTTAGAAAGGCCTGGCTAATATAGTAATATCTTTAATAATATTATTAATTATAAATTTATTAATGAATTTACCTTAAATTTTGTTATTTATTGTGTGTATTAGCACATAAAAAGAAATGTGTTTTAATTCAATTCCAGTAGACTAGGACATTATGAACATATTTTAAAATGTAAATGCCTATTCTGAATCTAAAGCATCATATTCTGTGTGTGTGTGTGTGTGTGTGTTTTTGTGTGTGCCTGCAGGTGTGCCAGGAAGATGAGTTTGGACATCTTTACAGTAGTTGAAGCTCAATGCTAATAATCAATATAAAGTACTAATCTAGTAAAAATGAAACTAAATGATATCAAGATTCACTCTGGAGAAGAAAATCTATTGATTATAAAATTATTTACCCCCAGTTTATCAGAGTTCAGAAAGCAAATTAACACATGAAAAATACATTAATTAGAACTGTAGCAGAAATGGGATATTAATCATTCAAGAATTATATAGTTACAAAACTTTTTCATAATGATTTGTGAAACTGAATATCATTTTAAAATTGTATTATTTTAAGCTCTTAATGCCAACAATTTTAAGCAATTAACTATATGTTGTTGTTATTGTTAGGTGCCGTCAAGTCGGTATCTGACTCATAGCGACCCTCTATACAACAGGGGAAACACTATTGTCAGTGCTTCTCTGCTGTTCATAGGGTTTTCAATGGCAGATTGATTTTTGGGAGGGGGCTGCCAGGTCCTTCTCCCAAGCCTACAGCTTCTGGTATTCCCAGGCAGTCTCCATCCAGGTACTAACTAGGCCCGACCCTGCTTAGCTTCCAAGATCTGACAGGATCGGATGCCACAGGGCTACAGTTGCAGGCACAATTAACTATATGATGCTGCCAAAATATCCCAAAGAAATGATCCTCCATATCTAATATTTAGAGTTCAGTTTTTGCTTGTTTTTAATGCAGTTTCTACACAAATGTGATCAATTTTAGTTTTCTGTGGCTGACTATTGCAAATTGGGGGACAATTCTTACCGTAATTGCAGGTCCGGCAAAAGCCAGGCTAAGCAACATGAGGAATGGAATGGATTCCTGCGTTGGTTCAATGTATGGCATGCTAAGACTCCGGTCATAGCAGCTGAATCCAGAGTGTACAGGCTTGAAGACATCCGTGAGTTCAAGGAAGTAGAGGCTAACTACTGATGATGCCAAAATAGGCAGCTGAAAATGAAGGACATAGATCAATTTATTCTTCTATATAGGACATACCTAGAATCAGTACATCTTGAAATAGGAAAAAGGTGGATTTCTCCCTTTCTCTCTGATCCAGAGTTAAAAGCGCTCGTACAGTGCTGTGGCTTCTACTTTCATCCATCTCTGTAACCAGCCTGCTCTGAGGTTATGTCATCTCACAACTTCTAACCAGTGCTCCCCGTTCACACTTCACCTCACTATTGACCATCCATTTTCCACACAGTGCTCCAAGGGGTCTTTTGAAAATATTTCAGTTCATGTCACTCCAACTCTATTGGTTCCCATTCTAATATAATAAAATCCAAATGCTGTACCCTGAAATGTAAGTGTCTGTAGGATTTGGCTCTTCAGTTTCTTAGTCATTTGGGTACCACAATTCCACCACTCCTCAACTTCCTGCCCATTACAATCAAATAGGACTTCACTCTTGTCCTGTGACAGTCTAACTCATTTCTGCCAAGTTCCTTTGCACTTGCTGTTTCTTCTGCCTTTCATGTTCTTTCCCTGGCTCTTGCCACAACAGGCTTCTTTTCATCATTTAATGGTATCCTGTACTCTGTACCTGTGGTAGCCCTTGACCCATCCTCTACCTTACCATCATGCTTGAGTTTCTTCATGGCACTTGTTAACTGAAATTACCTTGCCAATTTAAGGTTTCACTTATTTATTTTTCATCTTCCATGTTCTCTCACTAAAATAAATGCTCCACAAAGTAAGAATCTACTAGTATTACTTATTGCTGAGTCCCCAGTGCATAGAATTGTTCTTGGCACATGGTAGGTATGCAATACATCATTTAATAATTTAATGAAGCAATAGTTACTAGCTGATAACTAACTAAATAAATAAATGTATAAACCTTTATTTATTACAGTAATTAGAATTTCCACATTTTGAAAATAAAAATACAAGTTACTCAGCAAAATATGATTTTCATGTAGCAATAAATGACTTTTAGTATAAAGTCCATTCTGTGTTTGGAAGATGCTTATTGTAAAAATTATTCATTGTTTTTCTGAAATTGGAATTTCCCGGTCATCTATTTGTCTAGTCACCCTAAACTAGGCACAAACATACTTCCTTGACTCTTTTAAATAGAATTTTTTAATTAAATTATTCATTCATTCAATATGACAGTAACTACATGGGTGCTAGCTATAATATAATGAATAAGATATAGATTTGGCTGTTAAGAAGCATAAGCTTAGTGAGATTCCTGCTCTCAAATAAGGAGAAAATGTTGTGAATACTTTTCTTGGTGTCAGACCTTTCAGAACCTGAAAATATAGACTTATGTAATATCGAAAGAATTGTTTTACTTAAGTCTCTGTTACTTGTGGAAGATATAATATGTACTTAATCAAGTAGGAAAGACTTTTGATAATGACATTATTGACCACTAATAGTTTCTAGTTGTTTTAAAAAATAAATTTACAAGACAGCACTATGCCTCCTATTCCCAAGAAGTCTTTTGTAATGAGGTGAGCTTTGGCAAGATCTGAATGTCAACTATTTCACTTTTCAACCAGATATCATCACCTACTCTCTTTCAGTTTTCCTGGGTGACGTCTTGGGTGTTCTATTTGTATTCTGCAAGTGGGAATCATAGCTGAGATCTTCCACATCCACCGAAATGATATTTGATTTTTTTTTTTTTTTGCAGTGCTGGGGATGGAATCCAGGGTCTTAAGCATACTAAGCAAATATCATTGCCCCATCACTGAGCTATATTCTCTGCCCCAATCATGTCGTTTTTAAATGCTCATGTCCCAGTAAAGTTAACCTGATGCCTTCTGCAGAAAAGTGAGCAAATTTTTATCAATATAACCAATCCAAAAATCTTCCTTAGTAGAGACGTAGTTACCACTGGATTTTTGTGGCTGATTACTATGGAACCTGCTTAACTGTCAATGAAGATAAAACCAAGGAATAAAAGTGCTATTCCTTGTGTGTGTGTGTGTGTGTGTGTGTGTGTGTGTGTGTGTATAAATGGGAAAGAACACTTAAAATTTTACAACTGTGATAAAACCAACTGAGTCATATGGCTTTTAAGGCCTCAGGAGGCTTTATTACCAGCTCTTTCCTTTACTACCACCAGTGTGACCTTGAAAATATTTTTCTTAAATTTTAATTTTCTTATCTGTAAAAAGCTATGTAGATAATACACATCACCACAGGCCAGTTGAAAAGATGAACTGAGGTACTGCCAACAAAATTCAACAATATTTGAAATAAGAAATAGTTTATCCTGGTCCTCCCCTTATGCATGATTTTTCTCTCTGTGGTATCAGTTACCTGAGATTTGAAAATATTAAATGGAAAATCTCAGAAATAAAAATCTATAAGTTTTAAATAAATTTTATTATACTATATTATTATAATTGTTTTATTTATTATTAGTGTTGTTCATTTCTCACTTGTCTAATTTATAAATTAAACTTTATCATAGGTATGTATGCATAGAAAAATGTAGCATGTGTAAGGTTTGGTATTATAAGCACCTTTGGGCATCCTTCGAACTTCTTAGAATGTATCTCCTGAAGATAAGGAGGGATTGCTATGTAACACTATAAAAGTTAATAAGTATTGTTGTCAAGTTTACTTGTCAATTGCCAATTTTCTTACAACCCCTTAATTTATAATCCCTTTAAAAAGTAATTTCCGTACTTTCAATTCCCTTGCACTTCTTTCAGAAAATTTTTGCTGGTTTTTATTTTTATTATTTATTTATTTATTTATTTCACAACACTAGCAGGATGAACCCAGGGCCTCACACACACTAGGCAAGAGCTCTATTACTGAGATGTATCCCAGCCACTTTTTCATTTTTCATTTTGAGACAGGATCTTAATAAGTTGAGCCTTGAACTTATGATCCTCCTGCCTCAGCCTCCCAAGTCACTGGTATTATAGGGATGCACCATGGCACCCAGTTTACCTTTGCTCTACTGCCTAAACTAAAATCTCCTTAAGGCAGAGGTCTAATCATAAGTATTTCTATACCACTAATAATATATTATAGTAATTTGAAAATATGTATAGTAGTAATTTCCAAATATGTATGTACATGTATCTGTGGTGTGATTAAAAAATAAATTGAATGTTTAAATTAAAAAGTTTCTTATAGAAAAAGGCACATTGCCATCAATCACCCTCAAGATATTACCCTCAGCTTCAACCATACTTATTCTATCATTCTTGCCACTTTCTGAAAAGTAGTTCTGGGAGTCCTCTTTTGTAAGTGTCTTTAGTTTCATCCTCCATCATGAAAATACTCCATGCCACACATGCTTCTGGTACAGTAATTTCTGTCAAGTAAAAATGTAACAGTGTGTCTTCATCTACCTTATTCACCAGATGAGGCCTTGTGAGACTTCTGCCTCTTCCATAAAGTAAAAATGACCATGAGAAGTAATTGAATTGATTCAGGACATGTAGGCAGCCATGGCAGTGTGACTGAAGACACGAAAGAGGACTTCCAGAACTGCTTCAGAAAGTGCCAAGAATGATGGGATAAGTGTGTTCAAAGCCAAGGGAGTATTTTGAGGTGGGAATAATGCAATGTGTCTTTTAATATAATATTTTTTTAAATTTAAGCATTCACCATATTTTTATCACATCTCATATGTGCACACATATATGTTAATATGAGTGAAAATAATTTGTCACTAATATTTATACATCTTAGTCCTTTTAGACATGTTTTCTCAAAAGTTAATATCAATTTTTCTAATTATATAATTTTTCTGTATTTCTATAGAAGCATGTTTTAAAACCTTCAAACCATTTATTTTCAAAAGAGAAATCATTTTCTTCCTTTTTGATGTTTGTTTCTATGATTTTATAAAAAGTGTATTTACTCTTTATCTTTTACATCAATTTTCTTTTTAAGCAAATTAATTAACAGCAGCTTGGGAGGCAGAGGCAGGAAGATTACAAGTTTGAGGACAGAGGCAGCCTGAGTAACTAGTGAGAGTGTCTCAAGATAAAAAATAAAAATGAGGTTAGGGGTACAGCTCAGGGAAAGAGAGCTTGTGAAGTATGCCCAAGGCTCTGGGTTCATCCCCAGGTACCAAAAAAAAAAAAAAAAAAAAAAAAAAAAAAAAAAAAAAAAAAAAAAAAAAAAAAAAGAAAGAAGGAAGGAAAAAAGTTAATTGGACAAAACTGGAAAATAAGTAATTTTTTACATTGTGTTCCTATGCTGAACTTTACTACCTAAACATAATGAATTAATTGATAATGTTTATTTCTAGTATGCTTATGTCCAAAGGTATCTTTCATTTTTTGAAATGCTTAAAAACAGACATTTGTCATATAAGAAGTTTAACATGGCATGTGCTAATTTGGGCATACAAATAGAATTTATATACACATAATAAGAAAGATTACATAAATTTTTTGATTGCATTTAAAGTGAAATGTTGAAGCCAAGATTTAAAAAGAGATTCTAAAATGTTGATAAAAACAGGCATCAGGAACTTTATAGCTAAGAAAGAAGTGTGAACCAAGCTACTTTTATGCAGCAATGTTGTTGTTGTTAGGTGCTGTGGAGACAGGAGGGAAATTACCTGAAGATTAGAAAAGTAGTTTTCAAAAAAAAAGATTGATTCTTATAATTACCATATGTTAAAGAACTTCTAGTAAGAAGAACAGAGCGATTTTTAAAAAAGAAAATTATAACTTTAAGAGTACAGGGTAAATGAAAACTGTTTCAAAAATCGTATTTGCTATAAACATTGATTTTTCTGATGCTAATTTTTAAAAGCAGGCTGGGATTTAGCTTAGTTGGTAGAGCACTGCTCTGTAGTCTCTGAGGTCCTGAGTTCAATTCCTAGCACTGCAAAAATGGGAGAGGGACATGGCAACCCACTCCCAAGGCAATCCCAAAACAATCTGCCATTGAAAACCCTATGAGGGTTGCTAATGAGTCAGACAGGACTCGAAGGCACCTAACAACAACAATTTTTAAAAGGCTAGGATTTAGCTGAGTTGGTAGAGGGCTGCTCTGCAATCTCTGAGATCCCGAGTTTGATTCCCAGCACCGCAAAATGGGAGAAGGATGTGGCAACCTACTACCAAGGCAATCCTGAAACAGTCAGCCATTGAAAATGCTATGAGGATCGCTACGAGTCAGACCTGACTCCACAGCACCTAACAACAACAACAACAACAATTTTTAAAAAGCCTGCAGCTATACCACTGTGGTGTGTGATCCTATCAGATCTTGGAAGGTAAGCAGGGACAGACCTGGGTAGTATTTGGATGGGAGACTGCCTGGGAACACCAGGTGCTATAAGCTTGGGAGAAGGACCCAACAACCCATTCTTAAAAAACATCGAACCAGGCACGGTGGCGCATATCTGTAATTCCAGCAGTTTGGGAGGCGGAGGCAGGAGGATTGCAAGTTCGAGACCAGAGGCAGTCTGTGTAATTTGGTGAGACCCTATCTCAAAAAAAGTAAAAAAATGGGCTGGGGGTGGAGCTCAGTGGTCCAGCACTTGCAGAGTATGCAAGCTCGAGGCCCTGGGTTCAACCCCTAGTACCACAAAAAACAAAACAAAACAAACAAACAAAACAATCAGCCATTGAAAACCCTATGAATAGCAAAGAAGCACAATAGTAGTGCTTCATCTGTTGTACATAGAGTCACTATGAGTTGGACACAGCAAACAACAACAACAACAACAATTTTTTAAAAAGATAAATCTATTGCATGTATCAGTTTTATTAAAATATTTACGGAATCTATCATGATGTTTTATCCAGGTCAGGTAGCTTACTTGCTTGTAGCATGCTGATAATAAGGACAAGATTTATTTCTCATTTGGGAGCATTCATTATGTCTCAGCCTAGAGAAATACAGATCATCTCCATTCTTGGCCTTTTTCATAGCCAAGGTGAATTCTGAGTCCTGTAAGATCCTCTTATACTGGCAGGGCCATTGTCACAAAGAGCTGATTAACACAAACGACATTGGCAGCTCATTTACTTATTTTTTTCTTGCAACAAATATCTACCTGCTAGTAGAGGCCTTGTTCTAGGTCATGGGAATAAGATTGTGACAAAACAAATCCTTGTTATCATGAATATTCATTCTAATTGAGGAAAGCAGATAAAAATGAGACATAATATCAGATGAAACATATTCTCTAAAGAAAAAGGCTGTGGTAATTCACTGCCTGGATTCTTGTTTTAGATCAAGGAGAACCTAACTTAGATGGCAAGAAAGAGCTAATTATATAAAAATCAGGTAAAAAGCAAAATCACATAGAGGAAGTGACGTGAGATGAAGTCAGAGAGGTAGGTTTGGGACAAGCCTTGGTTGAGAATTGAAGTTGATGGTAGGAATTAGGATTTTATTCAAAGATTAGAAACATTTTGAATGGTTGAAGCAGATGTGTAATAGGATTTCAAATATCGTTTACAAAGATCATTCTGGCTGTTGGATTGAGGATAGACTGTATTAGGTTTAAAGTAGAAATGGGGCACAAATTTAGAAAGCTCTTTAAAAACTCTGTAAATATTTATTAGTATCTACTACATGCTGGACACTTCTCTAAGTGTAAGGAATATAGTATAAACCCAATGGAGAAATGTCCCTGTGCTCATGGAGCTCACATGCTAGTGAATGCATGGCAGAGCCAGAAATCCAGCTGAGCTGAGCTGGCCGTTATTAGGGTACAGAACTGAAGCAGCAGGGACATTCTCAGTATAGTTATAAAGGTAGAGTTTTGGAGGCAGAAATGACAGGACTTCATTGGATGATCACTGAGAAAGAGAAAATAATAAAGACTGGTCTCAAGAATTTGAGGTTTGAGATGTGAGCAATTGGGTCAGCAATGTTACTTCCTGGGATGGATAAGGCTGGGAGAATCCTGTGAAGTAGAAATCTAACATTGTATTTTGGAAATATTAAAATTGAGATGCCTCTTGGTTATCTAAGTGTAGTTGTCAAGAAGGGAGTAACATGCCATTCTGGAGTTAAAGAATCCAAGGCAGGAAGAGTAAAGCTCCAGTCATTGGGGTTGTTGTTGTTGTTGTTAGGTGCCGTCAAGTCGGTATCCGACTCATAGCGACCCTCATAGGGTTTTCAATGGCTGAGTGCTTTGGGATTGCCTTGGGAGTGGATTGCCAGGCCCTTCTCCCATTTTTGCGGTGCTGGGAATCGAACTCAGGGCCTCAGACACTGCAGCGCAGCGCTCTACCCACTGAGCTAAATTGGGGTAGGATGATTTAATCAGCAGCATCTTTGCTTTTGAAGAATACCACTTGCACAAGAAATTTTGAAGTTAAATACCTTTGGTTTTGACAAGTAATCTCATAGGAAGTCAAAGAATATTGTTACACAAAATTGTTCAAAGTAACATTTTATATTAACAACAAATTTACAATTGGAGGTCTAAAATAAGTCTAGATAAATATCTCGAAATTATATAAATTTTGAAATTTAACACTGTGATGTAATGTATGAAATTCAAACTGGAAAAGATACCAGATGAAAGCAATTTTATTAAAGACTGGACACTAAGGAAGTTGTCACTGGTCCACACACTGTGATGAGGAAATTTTCTACTTCCTGCAGTGTAGTCTTCAATGAAACTCTGTAGTATTTTCTACTTTGTAGCCAGTGTTTCCTTAAAATATGGAGAATAGTAATAGAGAAAATATAACATAAAGTTTCATGGTTTGTAAAACTATCTTTTCCTTAATTGTGTGTAGGGCACTGCCTAGAGAGGCAGTTCACCCCGGGGCCTATCTAGGCCCCTTGGAGGACTGAGGCTTGTTCCCCAGACAGTCACCTTTGCCCTACATCCGGGAACTGAAGGTAGTCGATCTCCCCAAGATGGCGCTGGCATCTAATTCCTTGCCTCAGACCCCTCGACACTGATTGGCTGTTTCCAAACCACTGAATGGCTCCTGATTGGACCATTCTGGAACCACCCCTGATTGGCTACTTTTACAAAAACAAATTTGCATATCCTCTCTGAAATGCCAAAACCTGTATGGTGATGACTGCTTCTGATTGGTCCCCGGCTAGCCCCAGAAGAGTATATTAGGGTGGTACATGGAACAGTCTGGGTCCATTCCATTGACTGGGGCAGACAAGGAAACAATAAAGAGCTGTTGGAGAAGAGCACTTGGAGTCGGCATCTTCATTGGGAAGAAAAGAAGCAAGGAGCTGCCATGGGCAGAAGACTCTGAGCCTGCCTTTCTCAAGGCTTCTCAGAGCTGCCGTGGGTGAAAGCCTCCTTTCCCGGCAGTGCGGCTCCTGGGTGCCCAGCTCCCCCTCACCAGAAGACTGGTCTTTGGCCGCCAGTTCCTGCTCATGGCCAGAGTGAGTCCAGTGGCTGGGCAATGCCCCACAATTGTGTATATTCAGATTAGCTACAATGAACCTCAAAAGGGTACATTACCAAAGTACACTAACACTTTGAGTGTCATTAAGGGAATAGGTCAGAATGCATCTGTGACATTATTCATGGTCTAGAAATCTGAGCTAGTTTCTGCACATTGAAGGCATGTACAGATACAAATTAGAACAGGGCAGTGCGTTTGACAGAAATTGATGCTAGCTTCAAAACCAGGAGAAGATGGTTTCTCCCTTCACTTATTCTACAGCTTCTAGAATTTGGGTAAATTACTTAACCATTTATGGGTCTCATTTGTTATCAGTGAAATGAGGAGTTTTTATATTCCCATCAGAACCTAAGATTCTCCACATATGTCATGATTTAGGAAATATTCCTTCTGTTTCTTTCAACTGTCACTGCCCTAAATAAAAGTATTAAATTTTTTTATCTCTACTTTTGTTCACAATTTGCTTCACCCTCTACAACATTTACAGGTTAATTGTTCTGACCATGTATTTAAAAATGCTCTTCTAATAATAAAGTGCAAAATTTTTAGAATGACATTTATGATATTTTAAAATATGACCTTAATTGGCCTTTTTTGTTTAATTTTGCTGTATGTATACATCCCATTCTCCCAACCCACAAATATAGCCCATATCTCAAAAAGACATGGTTTAATTTCTGATTTATGTTACATTTTCAGATTTTTCTTATAAAAGTCCTTATTCTTTCATAATGTATTCTCCCCTAAGTCTTCTTTGTTTTCCATTCAGAACTGAGGACTGTAGTACATGTACTTCATATATAACTTTATCAAATGACCTGCTAGTCTTTCTTTGATGGTAGTTATTTGTACATTACTAGCTTTTATGCTAAGATCATATATTTGAAAGTGAAGCCTTTGTAATTCATACAGTACTCTGAATATTTTAGGTGTTCATTAAATGTTTGCTGAATTTAATTGAAGAAATCAGGGAATTACCATGGAAGTAACTAAAAACAAAGAATTTCTTAGCAACATGTAGCAGGTGTTAAGGACTTAGGCATCTATGCCAGGTACTATGGTAAGTTTAATAGGTTGCTACTTACAATCTATGCTTTATAAATTGTAATTGTCTATTAGTATCCCCAGCTTACAGATGAGAAAACGGAGACAAAGGTGAATTACATAAATTGTATAACAATCACAAAGCCAGTAAGTGAGAGTGCCAGATTCCTGCCCAAATATCTAAATCCAGGAAGCATGCTCTCCTGGTTTGCTTTGGGTCTCAACCTGCTTTCCCTGTCTATACTTCTACAATGGCTGTGATTCCCAAGAGGGAAGAAGGTATTACAGGGAATATGTTCAGTATGAAAAAAAGGCCACCCTATTGCTCTTAATTCTTAAATACTCTTGTTTGTTTGTTTGTTTAGAAATGGAGTCTCACTGTGTAACCCAGACCCTGGCTTTCAACTCACAATCCTCTTGCCTCTATCTCTTGTGTTCTAGGATTACAGGTATGCACCACCACACCTGGCTCTTAAATATTCTTAAACACTCTCTATACTTACTTAACAACATGAAAATTGCTTACTGAGTTCAGATCTAAGCTCTATCCTTTCTAGAACTCATTTCACTTTGACTTACTGGAGCAGAGTTTATTGAGCACTTACTCATCCTTAAAAAGGGAAGTACATTTATTGATCCCCTTAAGTGTTTAATTCTCATAACTTCCTTGGAAATTTTAAGATCAATTTTAAAATAAAGACCCTGCCCCAGATAAGTTAAACAGCAGGTCTGATTTCTGAGAGGCAAGGCCAGTAATTGGAACCTGGCTTGCTAAATTCCTGGAAGCATGTGCCCCATTATATCCTGCTGCTGCTCTATCACGTATCGCCATCTGGCACTATAGTGCTTTTCAGGAAAGGATAGCCCTAGGCTTCAGTGGAAATGCCAGCTTAAAGGACAGAAGGGGAGAGATGGCCATGTGTGCAAGGGGTTTAAATGGCACTAAGAGTAAAGGGGTTGCAGGCACTTGCAAATCACACACTTACTAATGTGGTATTCCCAGATCTTGAAGCTTCTTTCTTGTGCAATTTTATCCCAAGTCATTCTCATTTTTAACTTTTATTTTTTTGGAGGCATAATATATTAAGAGACTTTAATTATATTCTGGATGTAGTCTGCTTTTATCTTCACTTTTATCTTTCCTAGGGACTGATTTCTATATGAAATATCAGAAATTGGCTCCTTTAAGGCTTCAAAGGTTTTCCTGCCTATGGTGCTTCCTTTGGATTACTCCTTCGACATACTTGATATCCTGAGAATTGCTTTGATCATAGCAGTCATCATTCTGGATGTCAGCTGTTTCGTTACTCACGACTCCTATTTAACAACAGGATCATGGAGAGCAGAGAGATTGTCTTTTCACCTGCTTATTCCTGACATACTGGATGTCCTCAGTGTGGAATGAATAATGCATGGATGGATGATACAAACAGAGATACCAAGTATTTAGGCAATTCTTGTAGTTTAGCTAAAAAGTAATCTGTTAAAAGTATTGCCCTACAGTGTAGTTAGAGGCTGGGGTTTAGCTCAGTTGGCAGCGTGCTGCTCTGTACTCCCTGAGGCCCTGGGTTCAACCTCTAGCACTGCAAAAATGGAAAAAGGACCTGGCACCTCACTCCGGAAAATATCCTGAAACAATCAGCCTTTGAAAATCCTATGAATAGCAGAGAAGGACTGACATAGTGCTGGGCATGGCACATTGTCAGGGAGTGTTTTATTCTCTTGTACACAGGTTCATTATGAGTTGGACCTGACTGGACTGCACCCAACAACAATAGTGTAGTTAAGAAAACACCCCAGTTAAATGGTCTCACTTCTACCATGTGCAAAAATTTCCTTCCTACTTTGAATTTCTGGAATTCTAATGATATTTTTAGCATTAAAGAATGCAAAAACTTAAATTGAGTCTTCCAAATAGCAATGGTAATTAATAGAGAACAGTTACCATACCCAATATATATGTTAGGTCTAATGGTAAAATCTGTTGTCTGTCTTTATGGCTGGATATGAACTACATTTCTACAGCTCTAAAAAGATTAATAACAATTACTCAATGAATTATAGTAAAGTCTAAAAAAAAAGATAAGTGGCCATTTTATTACCTGAATATTGATCTAGCATTAGGCTTGGAGTAGTAGGTTTTGTAATCATCAATCTTCAGGTACCTAAGATTTGTTCCTCTTAAGTGATTGGAGACTGAAGTATGTGCGATGCGTTGGAAAGCATGTTGTTCTTTAAACCAAATTAGAGACTAAGATCTGAAGCTGGAGACCTGTATTTCAAGTGTCAAAAGTAATTGCTCTTAAATTCTTTCTTTCAGCTGGAATTTCTCTTCCTTTATAACATATTTTGTTGTTAGGTGCCATCTAGTTGTATCTGACTCAGCGACTCTCATAAAATTTTCAATGGCTGATTCTTTCGGGATTGCCTCGGGAGTGGATTGCCACATTCTTCTCCCATTTTTGTAGTGCTGGGAATTGAACTTGGGACCTCAGAGACTGCAGAGCAGCACTCTACCAACTGAGTTAATATAGCTGACTTTTAATGATATGGCACCAATAACAATTTAATGCTGTTATTATTTGCCAGATACTATTTAAAGGACTTTATATGTCTGAATTCATGAAATTTCCATGATACTTCTTTGATGAAGATGCTACATTATAATTGCCATATTACAGATGAAAGAAAAGATGCAGAAAGAAATCAGATGATTTGTGTAAGTTATACAGGTTATTAGCTGGAGTATAAACTGAAGAAATCTGCCTCCTGAGTTTATATTTGTAATCATACCTACTGCCTCTTTCTAGAAACTTCTCCCACCGAGCTAAGCCTTCCCAAAGACACTGAGAAATAGCAAAAATAAATACGAAGGCTATGTTTTTCCTTATCTACTGTGAATGTCATCCTACAATTTCTGCGAAGTGGTATTGTGAATATATTTTTGGTATCTTCTAAAGAAAAGTAGGAACTTCATATACTCATATTAAATAGCATTTTCACTATTAAGGGTTTATTTTGTTCACATAGAGAAAGCATATAGATATTTACCTGAACAACTTTACAAAGGAATGTATAGTGCCTTTGGGGTCCAACATATATTTCTTAATATCAAATAAGGATTTTAGAGGAAAAATTGTCACTGCAATAAGGATAGGTAAATGAGATGTAACTAAAAAGTCTGTATTTGAGATATGGTATTAAAAGAAGCAAATATCTGATTTTAAGTTCTAAAGTGACATGTGTAATAGACACAGAAATGGTTTAAAGATTATCATTGTTTTAGAATTAATCATTTTTCCATATTGTTTACTAAAATTGAATATCAAATTCATCATTAAACCATTTTACTTAAGCACTATGAACACTCATATTTTCTGTTATGAAGTACATAACTTATTTAATAGAAATTTGTTGAGTTTCTACTATGTGCCTAATAGATTCTTATTTGACCTATTAAGTATTCAGAGAAGGGATTTCTAACCTAACTTTGGAGATGAGAATCTAACAGAGAATCACAGACTTCTCTCTCCAGATTTATCTCCTATATACTTACATTCACACTTAGATGCACATTTTAAGTCCTCTTAAAAATTGAAAAAAATAATCTAGTGCTACCTAAGGCCTTATTTACTCAGCTGTTACCTTTGAAGGGAAAGGGTGAACATAAAAGAGATACTGAAGGTGCGCTGTTAATGTGGAACATTAATTACCTCTATTTTATTTTCCAGTGCCCTGTAGCTGTGATAAAATTAAGTAGGATTGGATTACTTGCTTCCCTGTGAGAATCATTGAAAGGTCAGATGAACAATGTAAGCAAATCAAATATAATATAACATGGTATACAAGTACATCAGGCAAAGAAATATATTTTATTACTAAAACCTTAAATGAGTAAATTAGCTACTGCTAGACTGCTTGACCAGCACAATCACCTGGGAAGTTATGTGGTTTGAACCAACAGTAAATAATATGTATATAACTATAATATATCTACATCAATAGTTATATGATCTCCTCTTTTCCTCTCTAAATCTCTCTCTCTCTATATGTATACATGCATATGTATGTGTGTGTATATATATGTATGTATATGTGTATATATATGTATATGTCTGTAGCTATACCACTCTGACATCCAATCTTGTCAGATCTTGGAAGCAAAGCAGGATGAGGCCTGGTTAGTACTTGGATGGGAGACCCCCTGGGACTACTGGGTGCTGTAGGCTTGGGAAAAGGACCTGGCAGTCCACTCCTGAAATAATCAGCCATTGAAAACCCTATGAACAGCAGAGAAACACTGACATAGTGCCAGGCATAGCTCAGTGTCAGGGAGTGTTTCAATCTGTTGTATATAGGGTCCCTATGAGTCAGATTCGACTTGATGGCACATAACAACAATAACAACAGCAATATATATGTATATGTATATGTACGTGTGTGTGTGTGTGTGTGTGTGTGTGTGTGTGTGTGTGTGTGTATAACTTCAGTTTTCACCCAGTATCATGCACATATCTGTAGATTTGCCCAGTAGAGTGACAAGTTCTTTAAGCTGGAGGGATAACTAAACAGTATTTCCACTAATGAAGTTTTCTAATCAAGCTTTCCACCCATTTGAATGGATAGCCATCCATTGGTTCATTTTACTAAACCCTTCTCATATAACAAGCTTTGACATGTGATTGTCTGGTATGTTCAGCTGAGAGGTCCTGTGTTGCTGCTAACTTCTGCTGATGGAGGAAAGTGAAGGAATAGAAGTGGAGGAAGGAAGCTTGTTAAGTCAGGTGGGCTGGGAGCTTCACAATGGGCAATTTAAAATGTCATTTAGCTCCACAAAACAGGCATCTTCTAGAAAGCACTGCACTTGCCCCTTCTGAGTCACGTTGGAACAGCCATCAGTGTGCCAAAGTCTTAGCAATTTCTTCTTCTGTTTCTGAATAGGACCACTAGCCTTCAAGGTCAAACAGAGAAGACTAAAGCCAAGGTCAAGGCCAAAATTGAAGTTCAGTCTAGGCTCTCTCCCTCTTATTTCTATTAACTAAGTTGCTAGATTTCTTGATCAACACAATGATTAATGCACCATAAATTTATTGAAATCTATGATTTAATCTATTGCATTGCTCTAGAGGTTAGGCCTACAACTATAACAGTGTGACATCTGATCCCATCATATCTTAGAAGCTAAGCAGGATCAGGCCTGGTTAGTACTTGGATGGGAGATTGCCTGGGAACACCAGGTACTGTAGGCTTGGAAGAAGGACCCAGCAACCCACTCCCAAAAATATCCACCATTGAAAACCCAATGAATAGCAGAGGAACATGGACAATAGAGTTACTCCTGTTGTATGTAGGGTGGCTATGAGTCGGATACTGACTCATCAGCACCTAACAACAACAGAGGCTAGAGTTGCAAAATGAGTAATATTAAGAATACTTCCTTAGATCACATCCTGGTCTAACCACCTAAAAAGTCACTAGAATCAATATTATCCATGAAATAACCACATAGCCTATGAGGGTCGCTATGAGATGGACCCAACTTGATAGCACCTAAAAACAACAACAACCACATAGCCTTAGACTTATGTTTTAGATAACCTAGTATCATCAAATGGGCTGGGATTTTTAGCTCAGTTGGTACAGCGCTGCGTTGCAGTCTCTGAGGTCCCGAGTTCAGTTCCCAGCACCACAAAAATGGGAGAAGGGCCTGGCAATCCTCTCCCAAGGCAATCCCGAAACAGCCATTGAAGACCCTATGAGGGTCACTATGAGTCGGACACCGACTCGATAGCACCTAACAACAACAACAACAACAGTATCATCAAATAGATTTTTCATCATATATACAAAACCAACTAAGCTAGAAACCAAACAAGGTTTATAAATAAAAAAAGTTTTAAAAGTCCATCTCTCTATAGGATATATAGTTTGCTGCCCATCTTTTTATAAGGGTTTCCTATGAGGAAGACTTATAATTTGTGGCAAAAATCCTCACAGTTGAAAATTCCTCATGTTTTAATACATTAACTCTTACTTGTTACAAGTATTTCCAGATCATCACCCAGAGGGTAAAGAACCTGTTAATTCTTTATGGTGTATCTAACTGCTTTAAGCATGCAGCCATAGCACTGTGGCATCTGATCCTGTCAGATCTTGGCAGCTAAGCAGGGTGGGGGCTGGTTAGTACTTGGATGGAAGACCACTTAAGAACACCAGATACCATAGGCTTGAGAGAAGGACCCAGTAACCTACTCTCAAAAATCAATCCACCACTGAAATCCCTATTAATAGCAGAGAAGCAGTGACAAAGTATTTTGCCTGTTGTATGTAGGGTCACTATCAGTTAAGGGCACCTAACAACATCAACAACAACTGCTTTAAAGAAAAGATTTCAATGAATTTCATGCTTATAGCCTAAATGAAGTTATTTATTCCCATATAGTGGTTTATCCCTTGACTCATTCATCATTTCTTGGAATGACTAATACTCTTTAATTCATGGATAACTAAGCAGAGACATGAGAGATATATATTTGGCACAGGACAGAACCTGCTTTTGATAAGTTTGTGTATGGTGCCATAGAACTCTGGAAGGATAAGAATGTCAAGGTCTTACAGAGTATGGGCAACCAACGTCCTTTGAACAAGGGACTTGAAGTAGAGTGTTACACTATGGAAGGTGCTCAGTAAATGTGAATTCTCCTCTACCTACAAGGTCAAATAATGGTATGGAAGGTAAGCAATCTTCATTTTGTGAGTATTTGGGTCCCTCTATCAATAAAACGTGAGTTGGCATTCCAAAATGGAGTTGTTATGGTATTTATACATTATAACAAATGGCTCTGTTATTGCATGCACAGTGTATAAAATATACCTAAATGTGTAATATTAGAGAAAAAAATCAGGAAACCAAATCCCTTTTCATAGGACCTAGTAGTATCTGAAGCCACAGAGAAAGTTCATTTAATCAATATGGAGGGTGGGGTGTCAGTTAATGGGAAGGGAAACTAATTTACTAGGCACCAACTTTGCTTTAGATGTTGTCTGTCATATTTGATAACTTGTATATAATTAAAGTGTTATTAAAAGTTCTAGCTTGACCACAATATTTTTTTTTACCATTTGTAAATGAAGAAAATAAAGCTTGGAGGAAGTGAGTTACTTGCCCAAGACCACAAAGCCAGTAAGTAGTCCAGGTTAAAAAATAAAATATATATGGGCTGGGATTTAGCTCAGTTGGTAGAGTGCTGCGCTGCAGTCTCTGAGGTCCCGAGTTCAATTCCCAGCACCACAAAAATGGGAGAAGGACCTGGCAATCCACTCCCAAGGCAATCCCGGAACAGTCTGCCATTGAAAACCGTATGAGGGTCACTATGAGTTGTACACCGACTTGACGGCACCTAACAACAACAACAACAAATATATACATACATATATATATATATATATATATATATATCCTTTTTTTAAAGTAAAAAGTATATATCTAATCATTCTACCACATGCACAAAAATATTATTTGTTGGTATGTGTGCCTTATGTAACTAGAATAGTTTTCTATGAAATGAAAATCTGAAATCCTTTGCTTTAATAGTGCTTTTCTTAAAGTCTTAAATCTCATTCAATTAGGTATGCTCTAGATCATAGAATGAGCACAAATATAATAAAAAACGAGGACTTAGACCATAGACATGGATTTTATCTTTCATTGTTCATTAATCTACCAGGCAAAGCAATATCTCTGATGGGGCACTCAGTGCCATTTACTTTGGATATAAAAATGTCACCACAAGTCAGGTACCCTGGCCCACACCTGTAATCCTAGTGTTTTGGGGGCTGGAGGTGCAGCTCAGTGGTGGGACACTTGCTTAGCATGTATAAGGCCCTGGTTTCAACACCTGGTAATGCCAAACAAAGCAAAACAAAATAAAAACAAACAAAAAAACAAAAGGTCACCACAAACTAAAAAAAGACAGTTAAAGAAAAAAGTCATGAACTGGGGATGTAGCTCAGTGGTAGAGTTCTTCCCTACATGCTTGAGGCCCTGGGTTTGATCTCCAGCACACACATACACACACTCACACACACAAAGGTACTATTATCATTCCCATTTTATTCCATATGTTCAGTGAAAATTTATTGAAATTCTACTATACACATATTGTTTCCATTAATATTACGAAAAGGCATATCATAAGCAATCGATAGATATTTATTCAATGGATTGGATCTCCAATAAACTCACATGCATTCTACTTTCCTAAACTTTACTTGAGTCCAAAGTCTTCCCTCCCACCCTGCCCATAGCTCCTCATTAATCTTCATAGGAACCTCATGGATGCCACTTGTGCTCAACAAATTAATCTCCTTAAGTGGGCAGTCATTGTGCCTTCAAAATATCCATGTCAGAATTAAATCAAATTAAGTAGGAAATATCATTAACAAAGCCAAATACAGTACCTGACTGTAGAGAAAACTCTATTCCATAGTCCTGACAGAGCCCTAACCAGACTTCTTCCAAGGACGCACTTTCAGATTTTGTGAAGCTCGCTGCATTTTACTGGAGATGGACCTGGCAGCCCACCCCAGTAAACAATCTTGAAACAACCAGCCATCAAAAACGCTATGAATAGCAGAGAAGCACTGATATAGTGCTGGACATGGCATAGTGTGGGAGTGTTTTGTTCTGTTCTACACAGGGTCCACTCGACAGCATCTAACAACAAAGCCATGCCTTGCAGAGGTGGGTCTCTCCATTCTCCTTCTTCACTAAATCCAGGCTTGTCATTGGAAGCACATACTACACAGCATGGGATAATTGTAATGCAAGCAAGGATCCCTCACTCAATTCTAATGTGTCCCTGGTAAAGATATTTATCTATCTGAGCTACAATTTTCTGACTTAACAGTAAAGATAATAATACCTTCTTGGAGGATGGGCATGGTGGTGCACACCTATAATCCTAGTCCTCAGGAGGCTATGGCACAAGGATCCCAAGTTTAAGGCCAGCCTGGCATCAAAATGAGACCTTGTCTCAAAAAAAAAAAAAAAAAAAAAAGAAATAAACAATTAAACCAAACATCCCAACAAAATACCGTTTTGGCATACTAAGTTTCACGACTAAAGGTAACATATCCACAGGGTCTTTCACATAAAGGAGCTTGAAACTGACTTTTCTTTTTCAATATTATTACTAGGATTATGATATTATTGTTTGTTGTTGTCGTTAGGTGTCCTGGAGTTGGTATCTGACTCATACCGACCCTGCACATAACAGGGGAAACACTATTGTCAGTGCTTCTCTGCTATTCAGAGGGTTTTCAATGGCGGATTGAGTTTTGGGAGTGGGTTGCTGGGCCTTTTTCCCAATGGTATTATTATTACTATTGAAATCCCTTTGAAATTGAAATTGGCAGAAGTCAGTTTTGTTTTTGTTTTTTTTTTTCCTGTTAGAAAAAAAGTAGGACAAAGAACATTTTGAGTGACTTGGGCACGGAGATTAGTAAAATACAGATGGTGCCTTGATAGAATAGGAAAAATAGAATTGTCTGATAGTAGGTTGTATGTTCAATACTTGGTATTTCAGAAATGTCCTTATTTAACTCTATCTCCAAAACTTAGGAATCTATTCTCTTTTTTCTTAACTTTTTCTTTTGCATCTGATGTTATGCATTGTGACTCTAATAATGGAAGAAAGACCTGCCAGCTCATCTCAATTGGCACGGTTTGGAGTACTTTTTGAGCAGACTATTTCTCTATGCAATCTAGAAAGGGGAAAAA
Source organism: Pedetes capensis (assembly GCA_007922755.1). Lineage (NCBI taxonomy): Eukaryota > Metazoa > Chordata > Mammalia > Rodentia > Pedetidae > Pedetes > Pedetes capensis. The sequence goes on from VMDO01002297.1 coordinate 155,786, forward strand.
AATCTATAGCTACTATTTTGGTACATGAAATGCAGAATTGCTGTGATGTATTTTCTACTGATGCTAAAGTTCATGTGAAAGAAAACAAGTTATATTTCCCAGTAAAATGAAGTAAGTTATATAATTTTCATATAGAACATGAGATGAAACAGAAATCTTTTGAATAAATGTATACCACAATTAGGAAATAAATTTAGAAATATTTCTCAAAAGAAATAACTTCAATCTTGTGAGGTTAAAACATCCTGGATATGTATTGTTTCTGATATTATTATTTTGTGCTGAGTGGAAGGAGATGATTTTTCATTCCATCTCTGTTTGTACATGCCTGTGTACAGAGGGGTGTGTGTGTGTGTGTGTGTGTGTGTGTGTGTGTATGCATGAAAACAAGAGATTTCACAGTCCTGTCTGCATCCACTGTTGTTGTTGTTAGGGGCCATTGAGTTGGGTCTGTCTCACAGCGACCCTTATAAGATTTTCAATGGCTGATTGTTTTTTGGGAATATTCTCAGGCACTGTTTTGTCCAATCCCATCAGATCTTGGAAGCTAAGCAGGGTCAAGCCTGGTTAGTACTTGGATAGGAGACTGCCTGGAAATACCAGGTGCTGTAGCCTTGGGAGAAGGACCTGGTAGCCTACTTCAGAAACAATCAGCCATTGAAAACCCTATAAATAGGAGAAAGCACTGACAATAGTGTTTCATCTGTTGTACAGAGGGTTTCTATGAATCAGAAACTGACTCAACAGTACCAAACAACAACAACCTGCATCCATGACCCTGTAAAAATATCTGCATGTAGGTCAAACATAAGTGCATAAACATCAAATAAGTTATTAAAAGGTATGTCATAAAGTACAATGTTTAAATAAGAAAGTATCTATTTCCCATTTATTTTATATTAAGAATTTATATCTTTTTGGCTTTAAAGGTCATTTATCCTATGTTTATATTACATACTGAATTATTCTTTGAACAGAGTGACTAATGAGAACAAAATTGTGAGTCTGAGCACAGGTGAACCATTATAGTGCTTAGCATAAAGGAAAAGCATTAGCACCCAGACAACCAGCATTATCCAATATAATATTGGGCTATTAACCTTGAAAGACCTTTTATAATTCTAGGTATGCTACTGCTTGTAATTGCTACTGTAAATGATACAGCCATCACTTGGAGAGGGCTTTGGAACATTAAAGGCAAGAAGAAACCTTTTCTTTGGTGGAACACTCCCTTTTGCCTGCTTTTCTTTACAACCTAATAGGTCTTAGATATGCTTGTTTGAGAATTCCTTCCATAAACTGCTCTTCGTTTTCCCAAGTTGATCAGTGCAAAACTAAATTATCCAATTTATTACTAAAGTGAAGTGTTGTTTTGAAAATCATCACATGCCTTTCAAACTACCACATAATATTACTGTCATCCATAAATCACTTTATTAACAGACAAATAGCAGCAAAACCAAAAATATAAGAAAAAATCATCCTACCCATTAACTTAATAGTTTACTTGCCATCAACTTTGGTGTTGAACTGGGACAGGATTACTTGATTCTAGTGGCTGAACACCATGGCCTACTGCTCCCAGAGTTATAATTAGAGATACCCTGTCACTCTGCAAAGGGGCTGCTACTATCCTTACTCCTTCTCAAGCCATGGGCACTTTGAGAGGCAGTAGCTGCTAACTAGTGAGACAGTGTGGAGCGTGAGAGCAAACTGTCCACCTACTCTTTGTGCTTGGAGGCTCCCATTGGAAGGCAAACTGAGCCAAAGAAGCTGGTCTTTTTCCAGAGAAAATGTGCTCTTCCCTTACCACCTCTTCCTGTTTTATTAATTTTCATGTTTGTTTTGTTATTGTTGGTTGGTTGGTTGGGTTTGTTTTTGTTTGATTTGTTTCTGAGACAGGCTTTGTTTTGTTTCTTTGTTTGCTTTGTTTTGTTTCTTGCTTAGGCTGGTCTCAGACTCCTGAGCTCAAGCAATCCTCCTGGATCAGCCTACCACTTGCCACCTTCCTGTTTTTATCAAGGAGAAAACAGAGGAAGTAACTTTGCCTGTGTGAATATTCTTTCAACAAGCCAGAGCAACAAGTGAGAGTTGTTGCAGTGGTGAGGAACGTGAGCTCAGAGTTAGCACCAGCTCTGCCTCCTGCTTCCCTTTGTATACTTGGGCAAGTTGTTTAACTTCTTTGAGTTTCTGTTTCCTCTTCAAAATTTGGACAATAATGGCCTCTTTCTTAAAGATAACCTGTGAAGACTGAACAAGATGGTGCTGGTAAAGCATTTAGCTTTACTCTAAGTTCTTCATAAATGATTATCTTTGTTATTGTGCAAACTAAATAGTACTCCACTGACCTCAGTCATATCCGTGAATACAGATACATTTCAGGAAACCTGTGCAAGACAAACCACTTCTGGAAACTGGGAACTGGGTTCTGCTGAATAGTGAGAGCTTCCAAGGTAGTCTGTGTTAGGACTAATCCCTAACTCCAGCCTGGAAGTGAAATCATCCATTTTAAGTCAAGGACTGATATAAGAGAGGAAAGGAACTAGCTCTTTGTGTGCCTACCTTGCCTTAGACACAGTGCTATGTTCTAAGAGATCAGTATAGATATTTCTATTATATTTATATAAGTATACATTCATTCATATTTAGATTATATAATTTCTATTATATATGAAGAAATTGAGGATGAGAGAAGTAATATGATCCAGAGAAGTAATATGTAGCATAAGGGGTATTTGAACCAGATTAAGCTGTCTATAGTTTACAGCTGTACCACTGTGGCACCCAATCCCATCAGATCTTGGAAGCTAAGCCTGGTTAGTACCTGATGGGAGACTGCCTGGGAACACCAGGTGCTGTGGACTTGGAAGGAGGGCCCACCAACCTACTGCCAAAAAACAACCTGCCATTGAAAACCCTATGAATAGCAGAGAAGCACTGACATCGACTTGACAACACCTAACAACAAACTGTCTATAAGGCCTAGGTTGTTCCTGGACAACCTAATACTGCCATTTTCCTACCATAATTCAGTCAAACTTGATTTTAGCCCTTCCGCCGCCCCTAGATCAAGTGAAAATTTACCAGTTAAGTTTCTTTGTATCTCATACCTATTATGAACAGCAGTTTAAAATTGATTGGATAACTTGAAGAAAGGCAGCTTAAGTTGTCTATAGTATATAAAACTCAGATATGTTGTTTTTTTCCTCAATATCTGGCCCTTTTCACCTCTTTTTTATTTCTTTAATTGTGGTCCAAGGTGACAGAGGAGGCTTCAAATATATGCTTTAGGGTGATATGTGATGAAAGGAGATTTACTCATGTTTCACTTTTCCATCTTAATTCCTAAAGTCTTAGGAAACGATGCTGTAAAGCAAGGTGTTATTACTCTTGAGCTTTTTATTGACATGTTCATTTAAGCTGAGTTTATTTATCCTCCAAAGGAGATGTAAAGCTCATTCCCACCAGCTTCAAAATGAGTTATTTTGAAGGAGTCAGGTAATGCTTCATTTGAACCCCTTCATTAAGTGGGATTTGGTTGCCTTCTCCCATATTCAGAAGGCTCTTTAGTGATTCATCATGCATTTAAGTTTCAGGGAGATAATTTGCAATCCAGTTTTGTATCTCTCCTTTAAATGTCTGTTACCCACCCCCACAAGATACAGTGCCATATATTCTCGCTCAAATCCCACAAATTGTCTTCAAGTAATTGTTCTGAACTTGCCTTGCTAAGGTATTCATAGAGGGTATTTGAATGGATCAAAGTAAAAGTAATGAGTTTGAGTTATTTCCAGTCATGGAAAAGATGTAATATTTTGAGGTATTTCTTCCTAGAGACGTAATTCAAATGTAACATGAAGCATTTTTACTTATAAAATCCTAGGATATGTACTCCTGTTGAAGGTAGCTTAAAAGTGCATACTTAGATTTGTCAAGGGAAAAACCTTAATTCTCTGGTTTGTATCCTCATTCATAAAAGTATTTTCCTAGAAGCCATACAGCTGCAAGCCATGCGTAATCATCTTTTGCTGACCTCAACTGAGTACCCTCCTAGAGGTGGAACCCAACAATTAATTGATTTCTCCTAGACAAATGTAATAGATACAGACATGGATGAAAATGTTTTAGTGCAAAATAACAGTGGATAAGCAATGCGACAAGTGGTCTGACAATTAACCTGAGGACAGGTACCTCGTCTTCCTCCTCCTTTACCCTTCCAATCATGGAATCTTCTGGTGCCCATATTTTTCTTGAGAAATCTCTTTGTTATTTTTTAACAAAAATTATCCAAGACATGGGCTCACAATCCCTTATGAAAAGAGGAAGGACAATAAGTGAACCAATTATTTTAAATAAACAGGACAACATTTTTTATTCTTTTCTATAAGTCATGGATGAAGGAGTCACCCATCATTTCTCTGAGATTATGCAAGTCACATACCTTTCTTAAAAGTGAAATCATTTTTAAATTTGTGACACATAAAAGAGACTTCCAAATCTCCTGTTACCTATAAGAAAAGTCCGACAAAATCCCTTCCCCCACAAGTTTTAAGACAGTGACTCTTCCTTAACCTAGATAAGCCTCACGGTCATCAAATACAGAATCTATTATCTGTACTTGAAAGTGTAAACCTCCATATTTGGCTAAAAAGGCATCTAAGGAAGGATATTTATAATTCAGCAATCATCTCATAATTCTCTATGAAATCCAGGCTGTAATTACATAGAACATGGTTTTATGCCTAAAACCATCTGATTTTCCTAAGCCTCTGCAATACATCCTCTCTCTACCTATAATCGAATAAACCTCTTGCTTAAAAATGTCTTCCTAATGCAATGGATCACAGTGCATGGAATCTCTATACCTGTCAATCTTTATAACCCTTCCATACGATATTCCTTCCTCAAATACTGCACCCGTAAGTTGGAGGTTCATTATGAATACCTTTGCATATTAATTGCTTATCCATAATACTTCTCAGCACAGAATGAATGCACAAATGCAAATCATGCAAAATCAGATGATGTCATGTATTTACAAAACATATGTATACATAAGTATGTGTGTAAATATATATACACGTATATGTATATATATACATATGTATGTATTTATGTATATATGTGTATATATATACATATACACATACACACAGTGTGTGTGTGTGTGTGTGTGTGTGTGTGTGTGTGTGTGTGTGTGTATTTACCATGGTAAAAAGCCAGTAGATTAATGATTGGTGCCTAGAAATGAAGACCCAATTTTAGAAGCAGATGTGAGCACCATAGTAACTATGATAGAAGGGGTTTTTTTTGGGGTGGGGGGGGTTGAGGGGTAGGGAGAGGTAATAAAAGGAATCAATATCACTCATACTATATAAACATCTCTAGTCCTCATAGCCTGGAACATAGCTATGTGCACATGCATTCTCACCAAAAGCTCACAGAGTTCTAAGTACATATTTGGCAGATTGAAGACACAGATCCTGAAATACGGGCATCATGGCCCCTCTGAGGCACTAACGGACGTTGTACACAGTGGCACGACAGGGCCAGAGCACTAGACCCACACTCACACAGGTATCCCTTCCTTGCAGGCCACCCAGCAGCGACACCTCTAATGGCAATCACCCTGGGCTGGCAAGTATTCATAGGGACACTTGGGGAGCTCCTGGAAAACCTAAGGGGAAAGGGAGAGGGTCAGGCATTTGGGGACAGCGGCGCACACCCTGGCATAGCCTTCTCGCCTCCAGCACCGTCCAGGACTCGAATTCGCTTAGGAGCTGCGGAAGATCCGCATTATGCCAAGGCGCTGGGCCAACTCACCTCGACGAAATAAAAGCAGGGTAGGAGGGTAACGCTGTCCTTGATCACTTTGCCCTTTGGCCTCTCCTTCGCCGACATCCCGGCCGCCTGCCCGGGACTGCGTCCTCCCCCGGGCGAGGTGTGCACCGCGCAGCCCTGGCGAGCTGCCTCCTCCAGCCGCAAGCACCCGGCGCGGCTGATGTCACATTCCCCGCGGACACCGCTGGAGCCCGCGCGCTGCATGCAGCGCCCCGCTTCCGTCTCCCCGCCCCTCTTTGCAGCAACACAGCGGTCCCTGACCGGCGGGTCCTCTTCTTCCCTGGCTCTGGCTCTCGCTCCTGTTTGGCGAGGAACACCCAGCTCCCTCCTCCAAGCTGTTGCTAGAATGGCTTCTCCTCCTTTCCGCCCTCCCTCGGCTCTCCACCGCCCTGCGGAGGCTCCTAGGCTATCAGAGCTTGACGTCAAGAATTGGAAAAGGGGGACGCGCTCCGGGTGTCTGCAGTAGCGTAGGGAGACTGAAGAGCTAAGGCACCTGGTCCCCTGCTGTGGAGTCTCTCTCGGGTTACACCAAGGACGCTGACTTCAGGACTCCTGGAGAGCAGAAACCTGGCTCAGTGCACCCAAGCACAGGGAGAAAACCGACTAACACCTTCATGAAATTAAAACTGAGATTTCAGACTGAGAAGTAGGCCATGGTGGGAACGTACTCAGAGCTGGATGCTACCCTCAGCACCTCCTGAGGATCTCTGCCGGGGTAACTCCCTGGTACCCTCCGATAAATGCTCCCTATCAGCTGTCTTCATGGTGAAGCTTCCTGAATGAAAAAAGGGAGAGAGTGAAATGGGCATCCCCACTGAGCCCAAAGTCCAGGACAGGTTCTAACCTCAGCACCCCCCCCCATGCTAAAATTACAATTATTACTGCAAGAAGAAACATGTCTTCAGATATTAAAATCTAAATGAAGTCCTTCACCTTGCTGGTGGTGAACAAGGCTGTTGTTTACTTTGTGATTCTTTTAGCAACCAAGTGATACAGAAGAAACCCCCAGCAAACGTAAAACATTGTATTACACTAAGGAAGATAACCCGCTTCCACCACTCTACCCGCTAGGTCATTTCCACCACACCCAAAGTCTCCCTATCAAGCATGTGGCAGCCAAATTCAAAGCTGGCTTTGCAGTTTGCCTTTTCAATTGCTCCTCCTATAGGTCTTTGGCAATCAATATGCAGTCCACGCCAGCCAAGGATGGGCACATTTCACTGCCCCAGGCTCCCACTTACATCTTCCAGGATTGGGTTTTAGAGCTGGGCACTCACTCATTACTCCTTCCCAGCTCACCACACTTCATCTGGTGAAGTCCCAATCCCAGTAAAACCCAGTTCTCTGCCTTTACCAGACCACCTGGAAGTGGGTGAAGAAAAATACACCACCACATGACCTTGTCTCACATGAGACTTAGGAACACAACCTTTTTTTTTCTTTTTCTTTCTCTCTCTCTCTCTCTCTCTCTCTCTCTCTCTCTCTCTCTTTCTTCCTTTCTTTCTTTTTTTTTCTTTTTTTTTTTTTTTGATACTCGGAGATTGAACCCAGGGCCTCATGCATGCTTTGCAAGTGCTGTACCACTGAGCTGTACCCACAGCTCATTTTTAGTTTTTTATCTTGAGACAGAGTCTTAGTAAGTTATGCAGGCTGCCTCTGGCCTCAGACCTGTGGTCCTCCTGCCTCTGCCTCCTGAATCACTGGGATTACAGGCGTGAGCTATCCTGCCCAACAGGAGCACAAACTTTAAGCAGGTACCATTACCCCACAATCCAAGTATTTTTTCATAGTTTGCAACTGTCCCATTCACACCTTCTCCTCGCTTCTCAAATCTCATTCTCAGTGAATGTCCTCAACTCATATCACTCAGAAAATGACCTTATAGGAAACAATTGTATCATCTTCCAAAATTGAGTACTTGCCTCACCTCCTACCATAGTCACCACCATCTCTTGCCTGGATTGGCAGGATAAATAGCCTCCTAACTCTTCTACTAGCATCTGTCTTTGCCACCTCCACAACCTGCAAACCATTCCTTACATGGTAGCCAAAATGAGTCTTTGAGAAATAAACCCAATAGTGTCATTTCCCTGCCTAAACCTTCTAAGACGTTTCCATGGTGATCAGCAGAAAATCCAAGTTCCTCAATCTTTTTCTTGAAGCCTACCTGATGGTCCTGCCATGTTATTGGACCTCATTCACATTGCTCTGTGCCCCATTGATAGTGCAACCCCATCTAGCTCCTCACTGTCTCGAGATCTCTGCACTTAACTGCTCCTTTATTCATGAACTCTGTTCTACCAACACTGCATGGTTAACTCCTCATTTAATTTGTGCCTGTGTTCAAGTTTTGTTTCCTCAGTGAAGAGTTCCTTAACTAAGTGACATGTATAACCCTAAGTCTCCATGGTCCTCTATTTTTTATATTATTCTATTTCACTTTATAGGACTTACCACTATTTCATAGGGTATCAAGTATTTCTTTCTTAATTTTTCTTTATCGTCTGCCTTGTCTACTGAAATATAAACTCTATAAGGTCAAGCACCTTTTCATCACCTAGCACATGGAGCTATGCCTGGCAAAGGATAGGTGGTTGGTAAATATGTGTGAGGAAATGAATGGGTCAGTTAAGTTAAATGACTCATCACGTATCATGTTTTTTCCACACATTATATGTTCAACAATTGTAGTTTGATTCTGTTAATCAATAACTGTACTTTTCATTGTTACTTTGGGGGAGGAAGGCATTTTTAAAATTCCTTTCTTAGCATCTCAACAAAATTTATAATTCTTAACTGAGGTAAAAAATAAGTTGGAAAATTTAAAGCTAACTTAGAATGTATCATCCTGGAAAGAGCATTTCTGCAGAAGGGGAGTTGAAATACAAGACTAAGACTATAGCTTCCTGAGAACATGTGATAAAATATCAGAGATACACATTGACCACATGTCGGCAATTTAAGAAATCATTTAAACATCAGAAAGGAACTTTCCCTCTTTCCTCAGCTCATCTGTCTAGCTTCATCTGCCCCAGAGCCCAGGAAATATTTCTGCATTCAAAGCCCTTCTTATTGCAAATCCTGTTTCACCTCCTCCCCCAGATTCTCCTACCTTCTCTCACTCTTCTTTTCAAAAACTGTTTTTCAGATTCATATCATTTCATCCAATAATCAAATTACTTTATAGATTCTCTTAGATACTAAACACAATAATGACTTACATTGGGGTAACAGGTTGGTGTCTACAATATACTTTAAATTATTATGTTCAAAACAATGCAATGAAGTGAATAGAACAAATGATTTCCTATTTTATGTAAAAAGTCTTGTTCACTGGACTCAAAGTTGGGAAAAGTGACACAAAAAATTGACTGGCAAGAGCATGAGAATTGGAGTGAGAAGACCTAAAGATTTGTCATGTTTCAACTCTGCTCTTGGTATCAAGTCACTTAATATCTCTGACTTTCAGGATTTTTTGGTTTGTTTGTTTGCAGTACTATGGGGTTGAGCCCAGTGCCTTACTTTTAAGCTAAGCAAGTGCTCTACCACTGAGCTGCACAACCTCATCTCCTTATTTATTATTATTTCTTTAAATTTTGAAACAGGGTCTCCCTAAATTGTGCAGATGGCCTCAGCACTCAAACTTTGAATCCTCCTGCCTCATCCTCCTTAGTAACTGAGATTACAACTATACACCTTAGCACCCAGCCAGGTTCAGGTTTTTAATATATAGAATGAGGAAAAATTTGCATTATCTGACATCTTGTTCTGTAAATCATATACTGTGAGATTATATTTGAAAGCACTTGGTGAATTACAAAGCTAGTCCATACATTCATTTGTTCAACCATTTAACCTATAAATACTTATTGATCATCTATTATGGGAGAGTTACTTTTCTCCTTAGATGTCCACTGCAGAAAAGAATAGATGTAGTTTCTGTTCTCACAGAATACACAAGAATTTATGAAGATGGAGAGAGGAGAGACAAAACAAAATAGTAAGCATAAAACACTTACATGATGTTCACTACAGAATGTTGTTGGTTCTAGATGCCATGGAGTCATATACAACTCATAGCAACCCTGTGTACCACAGAATGAAACACTGCCCAGAACTGTGCCATGCACATGATCTTTTTATATTTAAGCCCACTGTTTCAGCCACTATGTTTCTTCCCATTTTGAGCTGTGACACATCAGCAAAAGGAGGTCCTAGGGTCTCTACTCTATTCCTGTCATTAAAATTGACTCTATTTTAAGGAAGCAGCTCTTCCCCAGTTATTTCTTGAATGCCTTCCAGACTGGGGGACTCATTTTCTGACACTATATTTGACAGTTCTTCTCTGCTATTCATAGTATTTTCAATAGTAATTGTTTTGGGAGTGGTCTGCCAGTCCTTCTTCCTACTCTGTCTTGATCTGGAAGCTCAGCTGAAACCTGTTCACAATTAGTAGCTTGGTGGTATCTGAAATACTGGTGGCATAGCTTTCAGCATCACAGCAACACACAAGACCCCACAGCCCAACAAACTGACAGACATGTGGAAGTCACTATAGATTGTTGTTGTTGTTGTTAGGTGCCATCGAGTTGTATCCAACTCATAGCGACTCATAAAATTTTCAGTGGCTGATTCTTTCAGGATTGCCTCGGGAGTGGATTGTCACATCCTTCTCCCATTTTTGTGGTGCTGGGAATCGAACTTGGGACCTCAGAGACTGCAGAGTGGCGCTCTACCAACTGAGCTAAATCCCAGCCTTCACTATAGATTAGACACTACTAAAACACTTTCCATATCTTCTCCTTTAATTCTCACCATTACATCACATTTTACAGCTAAAGAAACTGAGACTCAGAGAGGTTAAGATTACCATATGCAAGAGCAACTGTAGAGTGAGACTGACATTTTGAACCCAGAAGTTTGTTCCAAGCTCTGTGATCTTAAGAGCTATACATACTGCCTTTCTTAGCAAACATAATTACATCTTGTGATACACATTACTGAAGAAACAATTATGGTGCAGTTGTGATTGCAATGAGAAAGTTCTTAAGTATCGTGGCCAAGGAAGACCTGGAAAGGAGTCAACAGACAAGCCACTTTTAGCATTGAGGCTATCAGGGGACATTCTTACACCATGTTCTAGCCCATCATCTCCATGTTAATCCACGTTGGGACTGAGAAAGAACATGGATATTGAATGTTACTTCAGGTATGTTAATTGCATCTCTTCATAATAATAGTAGCATTAAAACAATTTAATGTGCCTTTCAGATTTTGAACATTTTCCATGGAAATCCTGTTCTAGTACATCCAAGTGAAAAAGGGCATTCACAGAAAAAGCAGCACTCTGACATTTCAAGGCACAGTACTTCACAGCACAAATAACCTGTTTAAAAAATGCCAAAAAATGCATTTGACATCATTATTAAAACTGTCAGGCTCCTATGATGAGAAAGAAAGAAACAGTTTTTCTCTGTATTGGTTTTGTATGCCTGTAGCCAAAGACAAACTGCTTTTCAACTTCTTGGCAACTATTCATCTTCAGAGTATTTACATGACATTTATCTTTAGGATCATAAAAAAGTATATTTAATTAGCAATGTATTTCCCGGACATCAGGCTGCTCCACAGCACTTTGAGGGGACAATGTAAGATTTTATTGCATTTTTTTCCAAAAGTGAAACTCTTAAAAGACTTTAATATGCAGATGTGTAAAAGCAGGAAAATTTCTTATGTGAGGAGATACCTGGAGATAGGAAAGCAATGATGTTGCTCCAGCCTCATTCAGGAGTCATGATAAAGCTATAGATAGGAACATTTTAACCCAGGGATTCAGTTTTCTCATCTAGAAATGAAGCAGTTATATGGGTAAAGTGGACGTGTGTTGTCTGTTTGTCCAGGATACATCATTACTTCTTCTTGTGATGATACTTTGAATTGTCATGATGCACTCTCCCACTCACACAATCACACTGGATTGTAGAGGACAAGGTTCAGTCCTCCTTAGACTGAGTGGCAGGATAGTGACACAAATGTAAACAGTTTGAGTCTTTTCTTCAGAAATTTAAATCTTAAAGGAAGTGATGCAGGGATAGAAAATTCTTGATGTTGATTGATGGAAGGTGCAAAGAGAATGTCGATTAATGTTGGTCTTTTGATTCTCAGAACTGTCCTTTTCACCTTTCCTTTCAGATGTCTGGCTTTTCTTCTTCTATTTTATTCTACACATTGCCATTTCCTTCCAAATAAATTCTCTCCCTTCCCTTCCCTTCCCTCCATTCCTTTCCCTTCCCTACCCTTCCCTTTCCTTCTGTTCCCCTCCTTTCCCTTCCCTTTATTCCTTCTCTTCCTCTTTCTTCTTTTTCTCTGTCTCTCCTCTCATCAATTGATCTAGGACCTATTCTCTGTGCCTGTAACCAACACAAAACTCCCAACTATACAAACAGATGACAAGATTTACAACAGTTCTGTCAAGTGATTTTATTTTCTATTTTTCTATTTTTTTTTAAAGAATCTTACCTATTCCTACTATTAATGACTTTTGCCCACCATAGTTTCCTATGATTCCCTATCAGGACATGGAAAAAAGTGAAATACAAAATTTTCTTGAACTCCATTCCCCAGGAACATCTTTGTTCTGAGTGACACAGCAGAGCCACCCTAAGGAATTCCATAGCAGTGACTCAGAGAACAATGAAAAGTTGAGTCACAGAGCTTTGATATGTGTATGCATTGATGCAATATGGTATTGGAAATGGGTTTCAACTGTCTGATGAGCTATTGATCATCTCAAGGGGTTAGCAGGGTCTGGGCTTTAGGAGATCCTATGTATAGGAAACTTCAGCTGAGGTTGTTTCTGCTTGCAAGGATCTTAGTTGCAGGTGGAACAGCATCTGAAAGCATGCCCACAGGGCTACAAGCTAGGGGAACAGGAATAGCATCAGAATATGTTGCTCCACCCCAGCACACTGAATGTAGTCAAGAAGCAGCTTCACCATCTGGAAACACACTGGACATACCACCTGCACGGCTAGCTGCAGAGCATGTTAACTGCCATGAGACACTAGACACTGCTCTAGATGTGGCTTGTCAGGGGTGTTGACAGAGTGGAGAGATCCAACAGAGCTCCTGATGTGGATAGCTAAATGCAATGACTAATATCTCTGTCATGTATCTGTTAAATCTGTCCATGGGTGACTGATATAGTTTTCATGTGCATCCAAGCTAGCTGCATAGCAATGCTCTAGAAATTCATGCATATTCTGTAAATAAGGACAGAGTTTATAGTTTAAAACATTTGATATAAGGAAATTTTTTATTGGAAATTTTTAATGTACAACTTAATGGGTTTCATTATGACATGGGTTTCATTATATTTCCACGCATGCATTTTATTGTACACTGCTCACATAACTTCCCCCTTACCCTTTCATGACCCTCATGTCCTACCCACATCCCCACACTAATGGTCTACTTCCTACTTGCATGTCTTTTTGTGAGACTAATTATCTATATATATGCATCCTGATTTTAAGTCCAAACTCTTTTCTATAATGATCTATCTTTTTACATTCTCAGCAGTATTAGATGAGTGATCTAGTCCATCTACATTATCCCCAGCCTTTGGTATTATTGCTATTATTATTTTTTAATTTTATTTTAGCTATTCTCATAGATTTTTTTCTATCTTCCCCTTTTTTCTACCATACATAATAAAATTGTGCTGTTTACATTGAGGTTGACCTCTCCCCTTTCATCCCTCCTCATTGACCCTTCTCCTGCTCCCATCTTCTCCAATCATCGCTTCTCTCTGCTAGATCCTTCCCTCCATCTTTACACACCTTAAATTGTCCCTTCTACACTAAGTTTAATTTAGCTTTTTATTAGGTTTCAATTTATGTATAGATTTTTTTCCTTCCTTTAAGTTTGATTCAGCTCCCACATATGAGAGAGAACATATGGTATTTCTCTTTTTGGGCTTGCGTTCATTCACTTAAGATTATGTTCTTCAATTTCATCCATTTTGCTGCAAATAATATTATTTCATTTTTTAAATTGCTGAGTACTAGTCCATTGTCTATATGTACCATAATTTTTTTATCCATTCTTCTGTTGATGGGCACTTTGGTTGATTCCATATCCTTGCTATTGTGAAAAGTGCTGCATTGAATATGGAGATGCAGGTATTTCTGTGATATGATGATTTGTTGGGGATTTTTAAAGCACCCCCTAAGTAGGGTCCCTCAGACCAGCCTGAGGGACTGACCTCTAGCTGACCATCAGGCCACATTCTACTTACTCCTTTATCCCCACTCCCATCGAGTGAGCAAAGATGGCCCCTGACCAGCCTGACCCAGCCTCAACCACCTCAACTTTGATCAGCTACCCCTAGCCCCCCTGATTGCCTCCTAAGGTACCCCATTTAAATAACTGCCCCTACCTGGCAGGTATGACAGTTTACCTGCCATACCTGTCAAGGAATGCACTGATTGGCTACTCCCGGTACACACTCCCTCCCAGGAGCCTACGTAAGCAGGTTCCTGGACCCCACCTTCACCCTCTTGTTTTCACCTGCTACCAGACCCCATCACCTGGATCCAGTGCTCCCCAATCCTGTGGAAGATCATCTAGCAAGTTGATGAGTCAAGACCAGGGGCCCCGAAGTGACGAAGGCTACAAGTAAGTCACAAAGAGCCCCCCAATTCCTCCCATCTTTGGGAAGGAGGGAGGCAGAGAAGGTGAGCTGCGAGAGTCAAGACCATTGGACCTCCAGCCCAGCAGAACACCAACTGCTTGTAACTGTACCTTTAAGGCTGAGCTGTAACATCAGTGAGCCTGCAACATTCTATGCTGTAGGCTTTGAGCCAGCACTTGACAGGGGCTGCTTGCTGGTTGCACCTCACTTGGGGAGCGATCCAATAAACTTTCCCTCTCCTGTTTCCCGCAGAAAGTCTCCTGAGGTCCTTCTTTGGCACCTCTGCCACCACACCAATCTGGTCCTATAGGTCCCCGATAACCACTCAATGTCAGGGCAAGGCTCTGAGCTCTGCCAGGCCTGAGCAGAACCCCAACAATGACTCATCTCTCTTTGTGTATATTCCCAGTAGTGGTATAACTGGGTCATATGGCAGATCTATTTTTAGTTTTTGGAGCTATCTCCATATTGATTTCCAAAGTGGTTAAACCAATTTACAGCCCCACCAATAGTGTCAGAGGGTTCTCTTTTCTCTATAACCTCACCAGCATTTGTTGTTATTTGTCTTATTGATCTTGGCCATTGTTACTGGAGTAAAGAGGAATCTCAGAATTGTTTTGATTTGCATTTCTCCAATGGCTAGGGACATTGAGCATTTCTTCATGTGTTTCATGGCCTTATGTTTTGATTTGCATTTCCCCAATGGCTAGGGATATTGTGCATTTCTTCATGTGTTTCATGGCCTTAGGAACTTTTTCATTTGAAAACTATCTATTCAGTTCCTTTGCCCACTGGTGTATTGGATTATTTGTTGTCTTTGGAGTTGCTTTCTTGAGCTATTTATAAATTCTGGAAACTAGTCCTCTGTCCAATGTATAGAATGTGAAGATTTTCTCCCATTCAGTGGGGACTTCCTTGACTCTGTTGATTATTTCCTTTGCTGTATAGAAGTTTTTTAATTTCATGTAATCCCATTTATTTATTCTTGTTGTGATTTCCTGAGCAATCAGAGTCTTATTAAGGAAATGCTTTCCTATGCATATATGTTGGAGCATATTGCCTATCTTTTCATCTAATAATTTTAAGGTTTCTGGTTTTATGTTGAGGTCTTTTATCCATTTCAGGTTAATTCTCATGCACATTGAGAGGTACAGGTCTGTTTTCATTTTTCTGCAAGTGGATATCTAAGTTTCCCAGCACCATTTGTTAAAAAGGCTATCCTTTCTTCAATTTGCATGTTTTGCTCCTTTGTCAAAAATCAGGTGGGTATAGATGTGTTGGTGTATCTCTGGGTCCTCTATTATGTTCCATTGGTCTTCAAGCATATTTTTGTGCCAGTGCCAAGATGTTTTTACTACTACAGCCCTGTAGGATAGCTTAAGTCAGGGATTTGATCCCACCTGCATGGGATCAAAAGTTTTGCAGCTTAAGAGTATTTTGGCTATACGTGGTCTTTTGTCTTTCCATATGAATTTCTGGATCATTTTTTTCTATTTCTGTAAATTCTGGCATTGGGATTTTAATGGGGATTGCATTAAATCTATAGATTGCTTTTGGTAGGATAGCCATTTTTACAATATTGATTCTCCCAATCCAGGAGCAGGGGAGGTCCTTCCACCTTTTAATATCCTCTGCAATTTCTTTCTTTAATGTTTTGAAGCTTTCCTTATAGAGATCTGCAGGAACTTTGGTTAGATTGATTCCAAGGAATTTAAATTTTTGGTGGGCTATCATGAAAGCAATTGTAGCTTTAATTTCCTTCTTTTCCTGCTCACAGTTGGTGTAAAGGAAGGCTGCTGATTTTTGAGTGTTAATTTCCTATCCTGCCACTTTGCTAAAGGAATTAATTGGGTCTAAAAGTTTTCTAGGGCTCGGATTTAGCTCAGTGGGTAGAGCGCTGTGCTGCAGTCTCTGAGGTCCCGAGTTCAATTCCCAGCACAGCAAAAATGGGAGAAGGGCCTGGAAATCCACTCCCAAGGCAATCTTGAAATAGTCAGCTTTTGAAAACCCTATGAGGGTCGCTATGAGTCAGACACTGACTCAATGGCACCTAACAACAACAACAACATATGTGAGGCTATCATGTCTTTGAAGTACCTCAAAGGTTTGGTTCTTTTGATCTATATGGAATGAACCATTAAATAGTGGTAGTTAGACCAGTACTTTTATTGACTTCCTCTGATAATTTTCATGAATATTAGTAGAATTTTATGAGCAGAAAAGTATAGTAAGGCTTTGTTTTGTAGTATGCAATGAATAAATAATAGAAACTCAATAATTATTGTTATATGTACTTCCATCGGGATCAACTAGACAATAAGAATTTAACAAACTTATTTTGCTTAATAGTCCTTAGAGCCATCCCCTGAGGTAGTTATTAGTCCCATTTTACAGATGAGTATACCACAAGATTGATTACAATAGCTGAACTTTTGCCTCTAAACTACCTTTCCTGTGAGCAAAATGCTTATTTTTGGCCAGTGCCAAGTATTTTATTGTTAATTTTAGGTTACATGGCATATGCTTATAGTCTCTTCTCTACTTATAA
>VMDO01002298.1:0-104307 GCA_007922755.1 Pedetes capensis
GGACATGAAGGATCCCCTCAAAAGACTCATGTGTTGAAGACCTGGTCCCCAGCTGGTGGCGCTATTGAGAGGTTATTGGCTCATGCTGGTGCTAACCTCATCCATGGATTGGTGCCTCCCCATGGCCCAAAACAATGGAGCCAATGGACTCCATTCAGTGTGCTGAAACCTCTGAAATCGTGAAACAAAATAAATCTTCCTTTTTTTTTTTTTTGCGGTATTAGGGGATTGAACCCAGGGTCTCACACATGCTTTGCAAGTGCTCCACCAGTGAGCTGCACTTCCAGCCTATTTTTTACTTTTTCTTTTGGGTCAAGGTCTAAGTTACACAAGTTGCCTCTGGCCTCAGACCTGAGATCCTCCTGCGTCTGCCTCCCAACTGGCTGGGATTAGAGATGTGAGCCTCTGAGCCCTGCTAAATCTTCCTCCTGTTAAGTAGTTCCCCAGATATTTTGTTGTAGTGATGAGAAACTGACTGGGTGAGTTACTTAACATAGCTGAACCTCAGGGCCCTCCCCTGTGAATTGGGTCAATAATTCTCCTAGGGTGGATTTGTAGTTGAGCACATGGTGCCTCCTGAGGGATCCTTCAATGGCTCGCTGGGCCTACCCTCAGGTCTCTAATCAGCAGGTCTGGGGAGGGCTTTAAGGATGTGCAATTCTAGCAAGTTCCCAGGCGACTTGGGAACCACCGGATAGACCAAAGTGATGCCTCTAAAGTGACTCACAAAACCCCACCCACTCCAAATGAGTACTCAACAGATTTAAATATTGAGGATCAACCCACAAAAATGGCAACCACCATGGGGGCTTGGTTCATTGGAAGACAGAGAAAGGCCCCTCTCCCATGATCACCTTCCGGGCTGCTGCGAGTTCAACACTACACCCTCCAGCATGGGTCATGAGCCGCACCCTGTGCGAGGGCTGGCCTTGCCTCTTCCTGCTACTGTTGCCAAGGGGCTTCTCATGTAGCACTTGATTAGTTAGCAGCCACCAAACGTGTGTGGACCAGCTGCACACAAGGGCGAGTCACAATTCCTTCTGAAAGAGGCCCCATGGAAGTGGTGCTGGCCAATTCCATGGTGCAGGGAAGCGAATCTGCCAGCAGCCCTGGAATTAGTGGGGGTTCCAGGCCGAGGAAACAGCACATGCAGACCTATCCTCAGTGTGGTGAAGCCACTGAATCTGTGAGCTGGGGCGTACAGGAGACGGGACGGAGAACCCAGCAGCCCCAGTGAGAGATAAGCCTTGCCTTGCTTTGAAGTGATGGCCCGCAGCTCATGGGTAACGTGGATGGCATGGCAGGGCTTTCTTTGGGAGAATAACTTGTTTGGCTTTATGCTGCGGGCAGACTGCCTTGGTGGGATGAGGAAGAGACAGGACACAGGAAGTTCACTTAGGCAGCTGGTAAGACAATCCCGGCCTGGATCACAGCCCACGCAGCTCACCTGACCTGGTGGATGAAAGCTGGGCCAACAAGTGAGCAAGTCATCAGGGAGCCCAGTCTCATGCCATCTTGGGAGGGAGGGACTCCCAGGGCGGCAGCAGCAGCAGCAGCAGCAGCAGCGATGTCTTGGTGTCCTTGGGCCATGCACACTTCTGTCCTTTTCTGGGGAGGGTGGCCCTGCCTCCTCAGTGCCTCCACTTTCCTTCCATCCTGTGGCTATCCAGGGAAGATTTCCCATGTGCCCCTCACGTGTTAAAATGGCTGATTTCCGCGGGGATTTTTCTTTAAGCCGGCATGACACAGGCTCTAAATCAATTTGAAATCCGTTGTCTACAGATCCACATGGAGAGGGTCCTTGGAGGATGGGCACCAATTATTCTCATCAGTCAGTGAGGACAGGATGGCGGTGGCGGGCTGGGGCTGGGGTGGGGAAACTTGGGTTTAGATGTGGGAAAGAGTTAGGAGCTCAAGGCTACCCAGCAAGGCACGATGCAGAGGGCCTGTGGATGGCACCTGGGTGCAGGGCAAGGCCCTTTGAGTCTGAGAGAGCCCGCTGAAAGGGCTGGGTCTGGTCTAGAGATGCAAGATTCCCGCCAAGTTCAAGGGCTTTGGCCCTTGCTCTCAGGTCACTGTTAAATATGTGAAGTTGTTAAGTAGGGAAGAAAGGGGTAGGGTCTGGGCAGGGTGGTGGGGGTGGCAGGGGGTGCAGGAAAGGTCAAGGGGACTCATTAGCATCCATTTACCTCCTCCTTTGGAGCTCAAGATCACGGAGAGTATTTATGAATGAAATCAATCTCGCCCCCGATTCAGGGAGACAAGCCAAATTCCCCGGCTCCATCTTCCTGTCCAAATGGCTCTCTTCTCCTTCAGAATATTGCTTTGTAATAGAGCCCATCCTCGCCGTCCTTCCTTCCCAAGGGAGGTTTCCGATTTATCTGCCCTAAGTGGAGGACATGGGCAAATTGCTAATATGGCACTGCCCCAGCAGGACCAGCAGATGACCCGGGCAGGAGGACAGGGGAAAAGATTTGGGAATAGGCAGTAGATTTTGTGCCCCCTGAGCAGCCCCTACTGTGGGCAGGCTTGTGAGGTACAGCTCCCCTCAACCTACTGCTCAGCCTAAGGGAGGGACCCTCCTCTCTTTATCCTGATAGGCAGGGCCGGTCAGGTGACTTTGTTTGGCCAATCCTAATAGGCCAAAGTCCAGTCAGGTGACCAGTCTTGGCCAGTCTCAAAATCCAGAGCCCAGCTGAGCACAGTGGCACACACCTGTAATCCCAGCCACTCGGAAGGCTAAGCAGGAGGATCACAAGTTCAAGGCCTGAGGCAGCCTGTGTAACTTAGCAAGACCCTGACTCAAGATAAAAAAATAAAAAATGGGCTGAGGGGTACAACCCAGGGGTAGAGCACTTGTATGTGTGAGGCCTTAGGTTCCACCTCCAAGTACTGCAGTAAATAAATAAAGAAAGAAATAAAGAAATAAGCAACAACAACAACAACAACAACAAAATTAGAGCCCAGTCATGTGACCAGTATGGCCAGTCCTGACAGCCAGAGTTCAGTCAAGTGACCAGGCTTGGCCAATCTCAAAAGCCAGGACCCAGTCAGGTGACCCAGTGTGGCCAATGCCAATAGCCAGAGTATAATGAGGGGAGCAGGCTGGGCCAGTTGTACATTCTGGCTTTGACTTTGAAAAGACATGGGGACAGTCCAAATTTGTTTGCTGTGGTCTTTTGGAGCAGGAGCTGTGTCCAACTACCATGGCAGCAGAAGTGTCACAGCCAGATTCTGCTGCCTAGCTTCTAGAACTCACTTGCTCCTTTCCAAACTTTCCTTTCATCCACCCATCAACATTGTGTACCCCATCGTCCCTCCAGAACTTCCCCCTAGTGTGAGTTTCTGGTGCTTGCAACCAGAACCCTGACAGAGCTGGAAGGTGGTTCAAAGTCTGGAAAAGACAGAAAAGGCGCCCTCCTGAGCAGGGTGAGATGGAGCGTACTTTACTTGCCCAGGGGCCAGACTGTGGCCCTGAGCTCCACTCCTGCACTTTCTGATGAGTGAGTTCTCCTTGGAGGATGAGTGACAGAAAGCTGACTTTGATCCCTTTCTTTTCCCCTAAAGATCTTGAAGCTCTCTTATGGCCAGATCTTGCTGTGGTCCTAATGCTGCCAAGACATAGGAAGGGGAAGCTGAGGCCCAGCCTGTGCCCACAGCAAGTCTGAGGGGTTACCAAAAGATTAGTGCCAAAATACTCTCTCTGCACCCCAAGAGCAGCAGCCTCACAGAAGTCAGCAGGGGTGATCCTAGCTCCTAATGTTTTGGAGCTCTGACTCTGTGGCTGGGTATTGGCCCCAACACTTTCATGAGCGAATCCATTTCCTTGTCTCCACAGGTCTAGGCAACAGGTGGTGTTCTCAGTCCCATTTTCCAGTTTGTAGAACAATCTTGGAGGAGGTAGGGAAGGGCCTCTGAGCGGGTCTCCTGGAGTGGGTGGGGGTGGAGAGTGTCCTGGCTGCGGATGGATCCTTCTCAGACTGAACAGGTTACATTGAGTCCCTAGCATGGCCTCCTGCTGCCCAGAGCCCAGCTTCCAGTGAGTCATTCAACAAGTGTAATTAAGGATTCATCAGTTCCTCATTTGGCGAGGCCACGTGGCGGGTATTGTCCCTCTGCTAACACAGGGCAATGGCCTTTGCCTCTGAGGCCTGTGCTGCCTATTTCCTCAACTCATGCATGTGGCGGTGGTGTGGCGGACAGAAAGGAGGCCTGGAAGTCCTGAACCCCAGGCAACTTGTCCTCTGAGGATGTGGCCCCAGGGTTCAGGCCTCAGGCCACTCTTGCCTGGGCTGCTTCAGGGGCAGAGTGAAGCCAGAAGGTCTTTGGGCCTGGGCCTGGGACCTTTGTGCTGAGCTTCAGGGTGGAAGGGGGACTAAAGGAACATCTGGGAGCCCATCACGGGCCAGGGGAGTCAACAGATGACCAGATGGGGTCCTGTCCCTTGGAATCTGGAGAAAGTGGCCAGTGCCCCCCTCACACCCCAGGTTCACACCCAGGCACCTCCTCCTGGGCCCTGCCAGCTCTGGAATCCTGCATCCGCGGACTTCACCACACCCTGGACTGATCACCCACCCGCCCTCCTGTGTGCGCTGCCTGTGTCTTGGCCCATGTGGCCGTCAAGTCCCTTCTTGATTCCTACCAAACGAACGGAAGAATCCCTGCTGCCCCCTCCAACTTTCAATGCCACTGCGGTTTCCCAGGGAAAGGGAGGAACTCTGCAACTTCCTGGTCATCAAGTCCTTTGACCAACCTGACAGGGTCATCGGTCACTCCATGCTTCGAAATCCCCTGACCACCTGGCTCATCTTGCTGGCTCCCTTCCTATTCACCCTCCCATCTCCTGCTCCTGTCTCCCCCCCTCCAAAGCTCTACATTTCCAGCTTTCCTAGGCACTACCCCTAATGCTAAGCCCACGCCCTACCTTGTGACCATCAAGACACCCAGAACCCAAAAGCCTGGATGGGATCGCTGCCACTCCTTAGGAAGAAGTGTGGACATGTGTGGGGAACACAGAGTTTCCTCTAGCTTCATCGTGACTCTGTATGACGGGTACCTTTTCTATAGTGTCCACAGAGCCAAGGCCCAGAGGATTTGCAACCTTCCAGGGCTCACCCTGCCAAGTTGTTGTTGTTAGGTGCCATCAAATCAAGTCCGACTCAGAGCCACCCTATGTACAACAGAACAAAACTGTCCCTGACACAGTGCCATGCCTGGCACTATGTCTGACAGTGCTTTTCTGCTAGTCATAGGGTTTTAAATGGCTGATTATTTCCGGAGTGGGCTGACAGGTCCTTCTCCCAAGTCTACAGCATCTGGTATTCCCAAGTGATCTCCCATCCCAGTACTAAGCAGGCCTGACCCTGCTTAGCTTCAGAGATCTGATGAGATCGAACGCTAGGGTGGAATGGCTTAGTGTCCTGCAGAATAGCTTCCTGCAGAAGCCAAATTCATGCCTGGGCCAAAGCTCGCTCTACGTTGCTGGGTGTCTGGTGGCAGGGAAGGAGACAGGCAGCCGCAGGCATGCCCAGGAGGCTATGGGGAAAGCTGAGTCCTGAGAGCAGACCTTTGCCACCTAAGAGAGTGAGCCGCCCGCCAGTGGCCTGTTTCTGAGGGGTGGCACATCCTGGAAGGCAATAATAAGCTGCAGCTGAAGGCAGTAAGGAGGGTCAAAGGTCAGGAGAAAGAGGGCAGGTGATGAGGCAGATGAGGAACAATGAGCTCGAAGGGGACAGAAGCTGGTGGGGAGACGAGGGACAGAGGGGAGGCCGAGCCAGGAGGCCAGCCCCGGCCTGGAAGCCCACGCTTAGCATGCCAAGTACCTCTGGATGCGCTCACCTCTTCCTGCGGCTCCAGCCCCAGCCACGTGGGGCTGGATGCGCACCTCCAGCTTCCCCCATTCCGGGCCTCCTGGGACTCCAGTGATCTGTGAAACTAACAAACAAATCCAGGGCCTCGCTGCCCCTGCCATGGCCACACTGCCTCCCGCTCCTAGCTCTGCATCTGCGCTCCGCACTTCCGGGGACTGGGCTCCCTCTGCTCCTCTTCCGCAGTGCCAGGGGAGGCCTTCCAGATTCATCTTCCACACTCCTCGCTCAGGGCTGCTCCCAGCAAATGAAAACCCCACGGATCAATGCCAGAAAAATGACCATCTCCACTTGCCCTCTCTAGCAAAGCACCTTCCAACACACCCACCTTGAGCTTCAGATGCGAGGCACACTGGGACCATTTGCTCAGATTCCTCCAGTTCTGTCTTCCCTTGGGGCGTGCTTCCCATAGCTCACAGCCACATCATTCATTCATCTGTCACCAGCCTGGAGGCAGTCACAAAATATTGCTACAGCCAGTGGAGCATGAGGGTGGAGAGAGGAGCGAGCGTGGCGGTGGGGCCCAGGCATGTGCCCCTGGCCGTGGCTTTGGGGTGTGCTCCCAGCTCCCCAGCACTAATGTGTGTCTGCGTTAGGAAGATCATTGCATGCGGCAAACGCCCGAGTTAGGATTAATAGCTGGGCATTGTGCAGTGTTTCATCTCCAGCTTGTGAATATATATTAGGGCCACGTCTTCGCCGCAGCTGGAGTTAAAGAGTTGCCGACACCTCATTGAAGACTGGAAGAAAAGCATCAAGCTCAGAAGCAATTTGGCTCCTAGGCCTGTCCCTGCATGGTGGGGTTTTCTCCTCACTTGCCTATGGGTATAATTAAGGCGGCAGAGAAAGAATTCAGGAAGAACAAGGGATGGAGGTGGCTAAGAATACATTGGCTTTGAAGTCATTTGGGTTAGAATCCTGTGAGCTGGGCAAAATCACAGTCCCTCTGAGTGTCAGTTCTGCAGTGATGCTAAAGCCCCCTTCCTCAAGGCCCTTGCAGGGCTAGAGGATATGACCTGGGTGCATGGCTGAGTTCCAGTGTACAGTTGATTGCATCAGTCAGGGCTTAGGATGTGAACCACAGTAACTGTTTCTGGCTGCTTTGACCAACAAAGACATTTGATGAAAGGGTATTGAGTGCTTGCAGAATTTCTCAGGGGACTTGGCTTTAGGACAAGGACCACCGCCAGTATCCCACTGGGACTATCCAGAGAGGACACTCCACCACCTCCACAGAGCACCAGGGGCCAGGTCATGCGGCTGCAGAGAGGATCCTCCAGGGCCCTAGGCTCTCTGCTCCTTTTGCCTGTGTGTGACAATCTCCTGGCAAAAAGAAGTCCAGAAAGGACACATCTGTTTCCCAAATCTGGTCGCAAGGAAGGAAGGCTGGACAGTGAGTCAGGGGCATGCTAAGAGTCTATGCTGGGGAGGTTCGCCAAACAGGGCAGGCCATGGGTTCTGGATGGCCCCAAGCACGCACTGCACCTGTGTTCTATTGCTATTCCAGGAGGCGGCCTGGACCCAAGGCAAGTCCATGGGGCATTCATGTCCAACATCACTTCTGACCCCTTCCTGCCTGGGCCGATTAGGTCCCGCTGGGCTAGGCTCTCAGCTGCTCTTTCCTGCCACACTCCTCCAAGGCAGGCCTCTGCCAGTGGGATCTGCAGTTGGCCTGACAATGGTGGAGCCCAAAGGAAGTAGGGACCTCTGGTACTCAGGAAGAAAAAGCCACCAGCCCACTGTATTAGTCAGGGTTCTTCAGAAATACAGAGCTCACAGAAAGGTGTATGCGTGGAACTAGATTCATTTTAAGAAAGTGGCTTATGCAGTTATGGAGGCTGAGAAGTCCCAAGATATGCAGTTGGCAACTGGAGCCTGGAGCCCCCCCAGAGAACCGATGGTGCAGCACAGTATAAGTTCAGAGGCCTGAGATCCACTAGAGCCCCTGCTGTGTGTTCCTGTCTGAAAGCCTGCAGCTCAGGACCCAGGAAGAGACCATGTTTCCATCCCCATCTGGGGCTGGAAAGAACGAATGTCCCAGCTGCAGCAGCCAGGAAGGGGTGCCCCTTACCCCTTAGCCTTTCTGATCTATCTGTTCTTCGGCTGGCTGGCTGAGGTCCACCCACAATGGGGAGGGCTGTCTGCTTTCTTTGGCCTACCAATCCCAGGATTCTTCTCATTTAGAAACGCCCCCACAGACATGCCCATGGCACCCTGTGGACCCATCAGGGTGACATGCCAAATTAACCATCACACTTACCCAGTGAAAACCAACCAAGGTCTAAGCAGATAGCAGTGGAGGAGACAGGCCACTTTCCAAGGTCATGGTCCTCAGCTATGCTGAGCTGTCAACCTCAAGGGCCTTTAGACCAGTGGGTGGAGCCCACTCTGGATTCAGACGGCTTGAGTTCAAATCCTGTCTCTGCAAAGAAGAAGCTGTGTGGCAGTTTTGTCCTCTGCAAAACAGGGACAGTCACCTTCCTTACAGGGCTGCATTGAGGGCTGAGTGAGTTAATGTGTGTAAGCTACTCGGCACGGGGCAAACAGTAGGTACTTAATACACATCAGCTCTTCTTATTCTCCTGCAGCAGATAGGCTGACTGGATGTTCAGCTCTGTCCTGAAGTTCATGATCAGGTGGGGAGGGTTAGTAGGAAGCCGAGGTGTGGAGATGCCAGGGGCTTGAGCCTGTTGGCCCAAGCATGCTCTCTTAACTGCCTCAATGGGCCCTTGGCTTTTAACTTGGTGACGATTCTGTGGCCTTTTCAGTAGCAACAGAGATCCGGTTTCTGCTTACACTGGCCCAGACTACTCTGCCCCCACCTTCTGCCTCCAGCTATCAGAGCTCTGTCCTAAGAGCCACTTAGAGACAAGAGCCAAGTGCTGATTCCTGGCGCCCAGAATTGGTGCTTCTACCCTCAGAGGCCTGAATTCATGTCAGCACTGAGAGCCTACGGAAATTCCAGAGGTCATCTGGTCACTCCTCACAGGGACCCTCACACATGGACCCAGAGGCAGCAGAGAGGGTGACAGGGAGAGAGAGTTTGTGGCTTCTACAGTTGGAGTCCTTGGACCACTTTCCTCACATCGAGAAGGATGCATTCAGTGGGGTCATCCACCCTCTCGCTTCAGAAAGTGCCACTTCCTAACATGTTGGTGTCCACACACTCAGGCTAGACTACAGGGGAGGGACCCCAAAAGCTGACCCGAGATCAGGTGTCAGAGTTCAGGTTCAGACTGTCCCCCCAAAGGCTCCTATGTGGAAGGTGGTGTCCCCAGCTGGTGGTGCTATCGGGAGGTGGTGGAAACTTTAGAAGAGGGGGCCTAGTTGGAGGAAGTGGGTCATTGGGGATGCCCTTGAGGGGACATTGGGACCCTAGTCCCTTCCTCTCTTTCTGGCCACAACGAGGTGAGCAGTTTCCTCCACCCTGTGCTCTTCCCCAGTACAAAAGTCAATGGAGTCAAAGTGACCAGGGACAGACACCTCTGAAGCCATGAACCAGGTCCTCCTCTTCTTCCTGATGAGCTGATTCTCTCAGGGGCTTTGTCCCAGGGGTGGAAAGGTGACTCACACGCAAGGATCTGGGTGTAAGGAGTTGATTTGGGCCTTGATCACAAGCTGCGCATGACAGGGTGGGGAGACTGAGGTGGGGAAGGAAGGAGAACTAAGAAAGGGTGTGTTAAAGAGCAGGTGACCATGGTGGGCCACTGAGGCTTATCCTGGCGGAGTCCCTCTGAGAGATGGCGGCGCATCCTCAGGACAGACAGGTATTCCCCAGGCACGCCATGTCTCCTGGAGGGAGCCTGCTTGCCTAGTGTACAACAGGCCCTGGGTTTCATTCTTAGCACTAGAAAAAAGAAAACAAACATAAAGTACAACAACAATAACAACAACAACCCAAAGCTATAGGCTGCAGTTTCATTGGATTAGGGTCCCACATTTTTGGTTTCAGTTGACCTTAATTACTTCCGCAAAGTCCCACCTCCAAATACCATAGTTGGATTAAACTTTCTACCCCCTCAAGATCTCACAATGGGGATTTAATGTCATCATGCAATTTTTGCGGGGGGCTCCCTCCCAATGCTCACCTTCTGGCTATGAGGACAGGACCTGCCTGCAAGTGACTGCTGAGGGAGGCCCCGGGGCTGTGACAGGCACCAGAGCCTCTGCCACAGGAGCCCAGGGACCTCACTGCGCATTCAGACAGGTGGTCAGGGCTGCACAGAGGATCACTGGGCTGCTCTGGGCAGCCCGAACACAGTCAGTCTTGGGTCAAGGCCCCTTCCTTGTGGTCCATGTCGCCCCTCCCCAGATGGGGTGACCCTTCCCAGGACCATTGCAGGGACGTCTTGTCTTCTGGAAGGGGCGGGAAAGCTGGTGGATGCCAGGAATCTAGCTTCTGTGGGCCAAGGGGAAAGGAGGGTGAACGGAGAAGGAAGAACCCTTAAGCCCTCTCTCTGCTGTTTCAGGACTGGAGATCCGCACTAAATCTCCAGAAAAAGGAGTAATTACGCTGTCACCAAAGGTGATATAATTTTTAAGACTCAGTTCCACAGCCGTAATTTTTCCTCATCCTCCTCGTGTCTCACGGGGATTTAGGGGCCAATTACCTGTCAGTTTGCTGAGAGGTGCTGTTCCTAGTCAGGAAGCTATCACCTGCCAGGGCTTCCCTAAGTCCCACTGACAGCCAGGTGGCTGGGTTGGAGAGTGACAGCTGGCAACCGGGAGAGGTGTGCTGACTGCAGCCAGAGGGGGACTGTCCCTGGAGCTTGAGAGAAGGGCCAGGACAGAGTGCAGCTGGCCTCTGAGCAGCCCTGGGTCAGAGGTTCTATCTCAGGCTTTTATCCCACTTAGGCCAATCCCTGTACCACTGTGGCATCAAATCTCATCAGATCTCGGAAGCTAAGCAGGGTAGGACCTGGTTAGTACTTGGCTAGGAAACTGCCTGGGAACACCAGGGGCTTGGGAGAAAGACCTGGCAACCCACTCCTAGGAAACAATCAGCCATTGAAAACCCTATGAATAGCAGAGAAGCACTGACAATAGTGTTTCACCTCTTGTACATAGGGTTACTATGAGTTGGAAACTGATTCAACGGCACCTAGCAACAACAACAACAGGTCAACCCTGCCAGAAGCTTGGGAAGGGGAAGAAGGCTGCAGGGGCTGGAGCTCTGTGCAGTGAGGGTCTTCCAACAGAACACAGTATCTTAGTCTATTTTGTTGCTATAACTGAAGGCCACAAGACTGGGTAACTTATAAAGAAGAAAGGGTGTCTGGCTCACTCTTCTGAAAGCTGGGAAATTCAAGATCAGGTGGCAGCATCGAGTAAGATCCTTCTTGCTGGAAGGATCTCTGCGGAGCCTTGAGATGGCATGGGACATCACATGGAAGGAGAGACAGCATCCTAGCTGGCATCTCTTCCTCTTCTTAGTAAGACATGGTGCTCAGTTGGGGGTGGGGCTCAGTGGTACAGTGCTTGCCTAGTGTACAAGAGGCCCTGGGTTCCATTCTTAGCACTAGAAAAAAGAAAGAAAACAAACAAAGAGTACAACAACAACAACAACAACAACCCAAAGCCACAGGCTGCAGTTTCATTGGATTAGGGTCCACACTTTTGGCTTCAGTTAACCTTAATTACTTCCCCAAAGTCCCACCTCCAAATACCACAGTTGGATTAAATTTTCTACCCTCTCAAGATCTCACAATGTCATCGCATGATGACATCAAATGGGGATTTAATCCCCATTAAATGGGGATTTAATGTCATCATGCATTTTTTGAGGGGGGTTGCTGTAACACAGGGCTTTGGGCAGCAGGAGTCTTCTAATAGAGTCTGAGCATCTCAGGGCAGGCTCAGCCCTTCCAGCCCAGCCTGGGGTTGCCATACAAAGGGCCCTGCACCTGGGACATCCTAAAGTGAGCCCTGGCCCTGTGTGATCTTAACCTCTGGGCCTCAAGTTCCTCAGGGTAAGATGGGCTCAGGATTGGACCTACCTCATCAAGTTGTGCATTATTATGTTATAGCCCTATTCCGGCTGGGCCGTTGCCCAGCATCTCTTGAGTTCCTCATTACACAGGGACCTCACTAGGTGGAGAGGCCACCCATTTTTGCTTTGAACTGATCCTGACCGATCAGTTGGCTGATCCTGACCGAGAGAGAATCTGTTCTGCAGTGTTCACCCAGTGGGGCCATTTTAACCATCAAGGGTCACTCATGTGCCCCTTGCCAGGCCCTAGGGCTCAACTCTCAACCCAACACCCCATCCCTGTTCTGCTCAGGGAGTCATGGTCAGCTTCTCCAGAATCCACAGTCTCTGAGAAACACAGTCTCTACTCTGCCAAGCAAGTCTGGGTACCCCTGTCCTGGGGACCCAACCCAGGATGCCTTCCCTGCCCGTCCATGTGGGACTTACACAATGTCTGTGGATCTGGGGGATCAGCCCGCCCTTGTCTCTTTCTCTCTTTCTCCTTGTTCTCAGACCCAGGAATTCCTTGGAGCTTCTCTCTGAAAGAATAGTTCTCCAGAGGCCCAGTTACCTTGGGCTTCTTTCTTTTATTGCATGTACTCTCATTCCCGCCAGCAGAGGGCGCTATGCTCACCTCATCATCCCACCTCTCCCCCATGGGACAGTGGATCATTGATGGGAGCTGAGGATTCTGGGATGGGTGCTCATGGCCTCTACCCATGGAGGCTCATTCCTCCTCCTGGGACCCCTTGTTATTCCCAGGCACTCTCATGAGAGGCTATGATGGTGTGTAAGCACCCTGCAGGCTAGCATCCAGCAAAGCAGGAAACCAATATTATACCACTACAGCCTCCTTCTGTGCCCTTCCCCCATGCTGGGCACAGCTTCTTCATCAAGAGACAGTATAGCCTAGTGGTTAAGGGCAGGGACCCCTGGCGCCAGAGCATCCTGTTCAGATCCTGACTTTGCTATTCTCTGGCTGTGCCACCATTGCTCTAAACCTCAGTTTCCCCATTTGTGCAGTGGGGATACTATTAGGGTGGCTGTCATAGTCAAGACATGTAGACCACTTAAGATGTACATTCGGAGTGTCAGCCCCCAAACAATGTCAAGACTGTTCTTGGTGATCTGTCTCTCACCCCATATTTTCTGCCCCTCTGGGAAGGAAAAGTCCTCCAGGTGACCAGTCACATCACTCTTTTCTGAGAACAGCATCATGACATTCTTGTCGCCCATGCCCACCCACCCCAAGATGCTCGTCACAGGATTTCTTCCACGCTCACGAGACTTTCTCTCGCAGCGATATTCCAGTGATTTTTATTGGGCCTTGAGAGTTGGCATTTGGACACCTGCTCTGTTTAGCTGAGCTCCCTGGTCTTTTGGGCTGACTTGGGGATTCACCTCCTTTGAGAAGCCTCCCTAGGTGTGTAGGATGACAGCAACAGGCTTGCTCCTTTGGGTTTGTAGTTTAATTGTGTACTCCCCAAGGTTCGTGTATTGGGGGGTTAGTCCCAAGGTGGCACTATTGGGAAATGGTGGGACCTTTAAGAGGCGGGGCCTAGTGGGAGGCCCCCTGGTCAATGGGAGGCATGGCCTCAGAAGGTGGCTTTTATGCTGTTCCTTGATTTCCCCAGAGAGGGTTGAGATCAAAGGAGGAAGCCCATCCCCATCCAGCTGACTTGCTCCTGCTTTGAGCTGTAATCAGTTGCCTGCTCCGACAGGGCACGCAGTGATGCTGTCCACCATGAGGTGCTGTGGCCAAGGGGCAGCCATAGAGGCCATGCTGCTATTTGGACTTGTGGTGTCTAGAACTGTGCGCTAAATAAGCCTTTTTTCTTCATCAGTAGCTTGTGTCAGGCATTTTTTTAGAGTGATGCAAATCTGACTGATCCAACTTGGGATCACACCCTAACAGGGCTTAGTCATTTTGTTAATCCCTCAGACCTTTAAGACCTTGTAATTTATAGAGCTTGGACTTGAACTCATGACAAAACCCCCCAGTAACTAGCACATATCCTCCTCCTTACAACCCCATCTCCTACTCCCACATAATGTCATAGGTTCAAATACACAAAATCCTGCAAATCACTTCTTTAAATGTTGTGGTCTGGGAATTTTAGGGATAGCTTCCTGGTGGGGCTGTGAACCTCAGACTCTATGCATGGGGACCAAGTCTGTTTGGATTGCTATCTAGGCTGGCCAGGAGGTCCTTTTCTGAAACATCTTGGCATCAGGGTTGGAAGAACTGTCTAAGCCATACTCTGGGCTTTACAGATGGGAAGCACAGCCACCATAAGAGCCACATGATTAGTTGGGGTGGAGCTGAGAGCAAAAGCCAAGTGCCTGCACTGGTCCTGCACTCTTCTTACCTCACTGGGCTGAGTTAGCAGGTGTTGCCTGAATCTTCTGGGTCTGAGGACTCATGACCTATCCTCCCTTCATGAGCCACCTCTGGCTGGCCCCTCTCAGGCAGCTCTTCCTGGCCATAGTCATCCTCTCAGATTTGAAGAGAGGAGGAGACAGATGGGAAGTGCTACCAACCAGCAAGGGCTTCTTCATGCAAGCTCTTCTGCTGCCTTCCACCCTCCAGCTACTGCCCAGGCAGCAGGAAAGGATCGAGAAGTCTGGGAAGGACGAGGGGGCTAGAAAAGGTTCTTGCTTGCCATTGTTTTTGCTGGGTGCTGTCCAGTCAGATCCAAATCATAGCGACTCTATGTACAAGAGAACAAAACACCCACATTGTGCTATGCACACGATCTCTCATGTTTGAGCCCATGGTTGCAGTCATTCTATTCCTTCTCATTCTGAGTTGTGCCACATCAGCAAATGGCAGTCCAAGGGACTTGACTCTATTCCCCTCATTAAGGTCAACTCTACTTTGAGGAGGCAATTCTTTCCCAGTTGTTTCTTGAATGCCTTCCAGCTTGGGGGGTGGGCTTATTTTCTGGCACTATATTTGATAGTGATATCTCTATGAATATCTATGAATATCTCTGATATTCATAGGGTTTTCAACAGCCAATTGTTTCAGGAGTGGACTGCCAGGTCCTTCTCCCTAGTCTGTCTTAATCTGGAAGCTCAGCTGAAACCTGTCCACCATGGGTGGCCCTGCTGGTATCTGAAATACCCATGGCATAGCTTTCAGTATCACAGCAACATGCAATCCGTACAGCACGACAAGCTGACAGACACGTCGGGGAGTTCGCCATGGGGGTGTGAAAACTGCCGGCACAAGGAATAGGAAAGATTCTCTCCTCCATTCCCCTGCCTGTCTACATACCTCATGTTCACCAGATCAAAGGGACTCTCTTTTCCCCAGCACAAAATCTTGGGGAGCATTTGCATTTCAAGGGGCCTGACCATCACCTAGGGCTTTTCTGTCTTTGGAGCCATGGAGGCTCGTGGTTGACACGTTTATGTGGGCTGGGTCACATCCTGAGCTGACTGCTCATGACCTCTTCGACAAGTATCACGGCCCAGGCCTCATATCAGTGAATGGAGCTTAACAACATCAGCTGTGTGTGGTGGCAAAGAAATTTAAATGCTACAAGGCATGCCAAGTACTTGGCACATAGAAATGCTCCATAAACGTGTTGTTTCTATTTTTACTGGAAAGCAGAGGGAGCAGACCATACACCATCTTCCTTCACTTCTCATATCTTGGCGTGTTGGAGCTCGGCCACTATGGAGACACCCAGGTTTCTGGTTGCAAAACAATGCCAAGACCCCTCCCCAGTACCTGATGGCCAGCCCTCTTCCCAAGAATCATGGGATCAGGGTGTGGAAATGCCGTGCAGGATCCAGGCAGTTGGGAAAATAATTAAGTGCTAACTTGTCATTTTTTAAATGAAGTTCTGGAGTTAGAGATTTATAATTGCTAATGAGGCAGGCTAATAATTAGTTGCTTTATAATAAGGGTGATGATCACTCAGACAGAGGTAGAGAGAGCCAGGCTCCAGCCTAATTTTTCTCCTGTAATTATGTGACATGCCCAACTGCCTGGAACAACTCTCACCCTTCCATCCTTTGGCTCTAGTGCTGTGCCTGAATTCCCTGGTGCTATTCCTCCTCCCCTATCCCACCCCAGCCTCTGGACCCCCAGATCCCATGCCTGCAGCCAGGTGGCCACTGTCCATTTCCAACCTCCCCCACCATCTTGGTGGCCCAGGTTCCTCTCCCCTTGCTCAGGAGCAAGGTGGGCTGGAGAGCTGGCTCTGCAGGTGGAGAGCTGAGCTGGGCCAGCCCCCAGGGAAGAGGATGCTATATCTGAGCTGCTCACAGTCCACCTCAGACAGAGGGTAGAAGCCTATGTTCTCCTCTGTGGTGGCTTCAGCCAGAGGGAATCTGGCAGTAGGACTGGCCTGCGGCAGACCCCTCTAGGTGATGGAGCAGAGAGGTGGGTGGAAAGAGAAAGGCAACTCAGCAGAGAGGCTGCCTGAACTCCAAACCTTCCCAGCTTCTCAAAGGCAGAATGCAGAAATCTCCAATGGGAGCCCGCATGACAGGATACAGAGTCCTTATCCCCTGTCACCTGCCTGCCTGACCTGGGCAAGGCTCCTGGAGTTAGGGGCCAGGGTATAGCCGGGTGGAAAATGACAGAGCTGGACTAAGACTCAAGTCTCCTCCAGCACTGAGCCTCTAGGGGTCGTTTTGGTGTGGGCATGACTTTAAGAAGCAAGCAAGAGGACATGAAGACCCCACCCATCCCACCCCACAGGACTGAAACCTCCCACAGTCCTTGGGGTCTGGAGGCTCACAAGCAGGCAGGATCCCAGGGAGCCAGTGAGGGCACTGGAGAGACAGCTACAGGTATAGGATGCCTGGCATGGCTGGTGGCTCTGAACTTAGAACAGATATGGATAGTGCTTGAGGGTAGACCAGATGTCTGAGCAACCTGTGCCTTTGTCCAGGTGTTTGCTATCTACTTAGAATGAAATAAGTACGTCCTAGCCTGGAGAATTCCTTCATTTTTCCATGGTGAGAATGGTATCAGCTTGGCCCCTCCATACACACTTCTTATAGCCTCTGGAGGCTAAGGGAACTCTCTGTGATAGGCTGGAAAAAGTAAAGAAGCAGGCACAAAACACCAAAGGTGCACTAACCTAAAGTGGGCTCCTATTTTGGGGGATCCTTGATAGAATTCAGGGGTTCTGCGCATTAAGGTGGGGAAAAATGCCTTCTTATTCTCATTAACCTTAACTAAAAGTTGGGGGCTGGGATTTATCTCAGTTGGTAGAGCACTGTGCTGCAGTCTCTGAGGTGCAGAGTTCAATTCCCAGCACTGCAAAAATGGGAGAAGGGCCTGGCAATCCACTCCCAAGGCAATCCCAAAATAGTCAGCCATTGAAAACCCTATGAGGATCGCTATGAGTCGGATACCGACTCGACGACACCTAACAACAACTAAAAGTTATCAGTCCCATTCACTGTGAATATAGGCCACAAACTACAGGAATATGAGCAGCACTCAAGGCTTCTGTACCAACAGAAAACAGATATTTTTATATCACATTACATTGTGGCAGATAACTCAAAATATTGTTTATGCTCATTACTACTTTGAAATTATGGTACTTATTAGACCCTCTGCTAGATCTTGTTATTTAACATGTTAATAAAAGAGCACATGAGTTACTATATATTCAGTTTTTAAAATACAAATTGCTGCAGATTTTTAAAAACAGGTTTTGATAGCCTTGTTTCAGTATAATTGCTTTCCTTTGTAATTCCTTGTATTTTATTCCCCTGCCTCCATCCTCCTCCTCCTATTTTCAAGTTCCATCTCTTCCTCCTGCCAATCTTCCTTCCCAGCATGGGGCAGGTTAGAGACTCTCTTGACCTGGCCTGACAGCTTCTGCTGGACACCTGACTCACAGGGGGCCAGAACCCCAGAAGAGAATAAAGATGTGAAAATGCCCGTGGGAGGGAAAAGATTCCAGGGAGAAAGATAGGACTGAGGCTCTGTTTCCACTGGCTCCCCACTGGCCAACACAATGCCTCCCGGCTGCCTGAGGTACAGATAGGGCAGTGGGTGCAAAGGCCTACACTCCGGGTTCCGGCCACAGCTTAGATTCTGTGCATGGGATTACATTGTTGGAACTAGAAGCAGGATACAAATGGAACATGTTTGGGGTTCTGAGTGGGGCTGGGGCTACCCCATCCACCATGGTTGTTGGACCCCTCCAGCAGGCAGCTCTGGGTGCAGAAGGAGCCACTCATGGAGCCAGTCAGATAGCAAGCTTTCTTGGTGCTATCGTCGTTGACTCCTTCCTGGCGAGTTAGAGCACGCTCCAGGGCACATGTGCTCCTTCCCTCAGCAAATGCACCCAGCCTCCCCTAGGGTACGGCATAGCACAGTGGTCGAGCATAGGGCTTGGTAGAGGCCTGGGGAGACACCTGTCAGGCAAATTAGAAGCCAATAACTCATGCCAGTTAATTAATAAGTAATAATGAAAAGCTGGTGATGTCCAGAGCAGTGAGCGATTACAAAAGGGAATTTCTTGTCCCCTGGTAGGCTCAGCTGCCAGTGGGGCCTGGGGCCCACCCCTGCTCAGTGCAACTCGCTTCTGACTTTTTTTTTTTTTGGCAACAAACTAAAAATTCAAGATTAGATTCTTTGGATCTACAATGGTTAGCATCCACGCTGGATTTTGTTTTCAGATCAGCTCCGATTTGCAGAATTCTATGCCTTTGTGCCCATAAACCACTGCAATGCCAATATTTCAGCCAGCACACAATGTCTCCCAGACTGCCTTACACACATCATCATCTCAGGCTCTGGGCTCTGATTTAGGGTTTGGAAAAGGCATCATAGGGTATTCGACCACTCATCTGCTGTTGCTTCCTCCTCCCCTCCCTCTCCCCCGACCTCCCCACCTGCCAATCCCTGAAGGTGCTTAGGCAGGACATGAAAAGCCACCTTGAAATCAGAGTCAGCAGAACAGAAGGAGGAGGTAGGGCGGCCATGCAAAGAGGTCAGACACCACACTCTCCAGCTCTCCCCTGCCATTTGTATCAATAATTGAGCATTATCTGTGCCGTCGCCCGCTACGGTATGTCTTCAAAGATGCTTTGTGTGCTTTGGAGGGAACGGAGTAAGCCAGGAGCCGATGAAGTCATTGAACAAATTAAGTCCGGATGTGTAAGCCCTTCTGCTGGGAAAGTGCTGGCCTGTCCCCGGGAGGCGACAGTGCCTTCACCGAGGAGGGCCTGGGCAAGGGTGGTTTTGCTTCTATTTTCAAATACAAACAAAGATTTTAAAAAAATAATTCTATGGCCGTTGTTGAATAGACCTCCAGTGTGGTGGGAAAGCAGCCTCGTTCACCATGGTGCCTCCTGAGGGTGGAGGGCAATCACTGGCATTTGATGAGCACATACTATGGGCTGGCCCTGGGACCGGGCTGTGTGCGGGTGACTGCCTGTGGCCCCAGAGCCCTGAGGCTATGTTTCTAAAGAGACACCGGGAGTGGCAGGAGGTAAAAATCTCACTTTCAGCACACTGCCTGTGAGTCATGGGGCTGAGGTTGGAATCTGAGTCTGGCCCCCACCCACTCCCTTACACATTCACTCTGCCGTGGAGGACAGAGCCACCCAACATACAGCACCACCTTGCTGGAGAGAAGCCTTTCCGGCGGAGGCAAAAGCCTCGGCAGACTTTTGGAAAGGGAGCCAGATAGCCAAGCAAAGGGGAAGAGGAGAGAGGAGCCCTGTGCGTACCCCACACGGACCTGCCCTGGGCCACGACTTCAGCTGACTGTGTTTACTCCTGAAGGTTAGGCACAATTCCCATTTCACAGAGGAGAAGCCCTCCTGGGTGACCTAGCAGGGCCCTGTCTAAAACAAAACAAAACAAAAACCAAAGAAACTAAAAATCAAAACAAAACCCTCCTCCATGAAGCCCCCAAGGATTGGCATCTACTTTGGTTTAATACTCCCTGAGTTGTGAGGCGGGTCTAAAACTCCCGGCCTCAAGTGATTCTCCAGCCTCAACCTCTGGAGTACCTGGGACCACGGGGCCCCCTTCCACATCCAGCTCCTAGCAGCCTCTTTGACAAGCACTTGTGTGGCGATGCTTGTGAAGATGCGATGGAGCGAATACATCCATATTTTAATATAACCCTTTAGAAGAGCAGGCCTCTGTCTCGGCTGGGGGCCTCCCACCTACCCATGGCCTTGCCTTCGCCCCCTGACTCTCGTCTCTTGCCCCTCTCTTCCCTGCCTCCTTTCCCTGAGCTCCGGAAAGGGAATGAGTGGCTCCAGGTCTCCAGCTGCCTGCTCACTGCTGTCGAGCTTCAGAGCGCAGTATTTAAGTCCTGTTAAATAATCTGTTTTCATGGGCAATCACAGCCAGGTTAGTAAATTCCCCACACGCTCACTCTTTCGACAAAACCGACATCCTAGGTCCCCAGAAAATTGGCCATTGTCCTTTAATGGTGGAATTGAATCGAGCAAATGGTTGCGCTCTAAAAGAAAGTTGTTCCCATTCAGACAAAAAGTTCAGCCTACTGCTCCGGAAATTTCCAGTTCATGGCCCATTTCTCTCCAGGTAGAAAGGAGAAAATAAATACCCTTGCAAGGCAAGTGATTAATTTCAGCCAGCAGTGTGGAGGCTCCTGCTGGTGGCTGGCTCTCAGGCTCTTAATCGGTGGCCCTGGCCAGGTAGGGGGTCCCATCGCTGGGATTTCAGACTAGCAACTTCTTGGCTTCCATGTGACGGTGACAAGGGGAGGTGGTGAGCAGAAGCGGCTGGAGGGGAACCGCTCATTTTCTTTATCTTTGTAGCTATGACCCTGGCTTCTGCCATAATCAATAGCACCACCACCATCTCCATGCCTTTATTAGGCACCACTGTGGGCATGACCCCAGAGGATGCTGGGAGGTGTACGATTGTGCCTGTGCTGTTGAATTCCGTAGCTGCATTGCATGTGAGGCTGGCTCAGATGTCTAAACAGCAGCTTACAGCAGATGGTCCAGGTCTAATGCCACTGATTCTGTTATTCACGGCAGCCCCAGAAATGGCACCTTCTTCTCCCATTTACCCTGAACCCATCACACCTTGTGAATCAGCCAGTTATTGCTGTGTAACAAATAACCCTGAACCCAGTGGCTTAAAACAACAATTTATACAGTCTTGACTCTGGAGCTTGCTGATTTTAAGTGGGCTCAGCTGGTGTGGGGTGCTCTACTGAGCCTTGCTGAGCCCACGTGGGTTCATTCATACAGCTGCTGGATAGGCAAGAGGCTGAATGACTGAGGATGACCTTGGTGTGGTCAGTGGGATGACTGAGGCCTTCTCCATGCCCAGTGTGGTACTCCATTGCCTTGATCACCAGTGGTCCTAAGGTTCAGCCACAACAGCAGAGGCTTCATGTCCTGAGAAGAGACACACTGTCACTTCTATCACATCCTATCCGCTGGAGCAAGATACAAGGCCAGTTCTGATTTGGTGTGTGTGTGTGTGTGTGTGTGTGTGTGTGTGTGTGTGTGTGCCAGGCTGAATGATATTGTCCCCCCAGTTCATGCCCATCTGGAGCCCCAGAATGGGGATTTATTTGGAAATAGTCTCTTTGCTGATGTAATTTGATTGAGCATATCTAGATAGTACCCCTGGATTTGGGGTGATCCCTAACCCCAATGACTGCCATCCTTCTATGAAGGGGAGATGCAGAGACTGAGAGGCGTGGGGTGAGGCGTATGACAGCAGTGGCAGAGGTTGGAGTGGCAGCTACCAGCCAAGGGCCACCAAGCACGGACATGCAGCCTCAGCTGCTGGGTGAGAGGCACGGGATGGATCCCCACTGGAGCCTCATGGCGCTGTCCATGCCTCGACTTTGGACCTCCTCTATCATTTACGATGCTTGGTGTATGGAGACTCGTTACAGAGCCCTAAGAAACTAAAGCTGGTGGGACATGGCCTCCGGCTCTTGGGAGAGGCTGCAGCGTCACGTTGTTGAGGGGGAGGACACGGGAAGGCGGGCAGGAGCGGAACCACTCCTGCGATATCGCGCCTTGGTCTGTCAGTTCTCACTCTGCTGCCGCAGGTGCTTTAATCCTGAAGAGGAGCCGCCGGATGCTAGACAGCGGCTCGCCACCGCCCAGCCCTCGGCTTCTATTTCTGCCCGGGCACCAGAGAAAGAGAGAGAGAGAACTCGAGCACCGCTGCCTTTGCTCAGTAGCCACCTTCCCGCCACAGCCTCTCCTGGTGACAAATTCTTCGCCACATCTAGTTCCACTTCTGGAGCTGAGGAGGGCGCACAGCCAGGAGACAAGCCACCAGCACGCGGGTCCAGCCTGAGTCCCTGGGGCAGCTTCAAGGCCTCCAGTCCAGGGGGCCTTGGATGGCCAGGCCTCTGGCCTCCTCTGCAGCTCCAGGCTGTTCCCTGGGCACAGCAGGGACATCCGTTTGGATTGCTGGGAAGGAGGTTTGGTGGGGGACTTCCTTCTCCCCTGCAGCCTCCTTGGCTCTCTGTCTTGGGAGTCTGGGAGCAGCTCCGTGGAGGTATCACGGTCATCAGCCCGTGTGACACCAGGGCTCAGCGATGCAGAGAGGGTTGGATGCCCGAGTCCTGCCCTTGAGAGTCCTGACACTGTCACCAAGGTTGGCAGCATGGGCTGGAGCCATGTGCATCATCAAGCACACTGAAAGCAGCACATTTTGGAAGTAGAATAGACAACAGGCAAATGAATCAACCACAGGTTTCCATCTGCCCAGTGGAATGTCACTCTTCCACAAAACGCAATGGTGTTCCCACACAGGCTACCACCTGGAGGGACCTGGGAAGTGTGCCAAGTGGAAGCGAGGCGTCACCAAGCACCTGGTGGCTGGCATATCCCAGCCTTCACAGAGACGTGGACAGACTGCTCGCGCCCCAGGGTGTCTCGCACTGGGCTTCCTGTGGTAGGGCCAGGGACCTCCCTTCTTCCTCCCACTTCCCTGGAGAGTTTCTCAGAGTTAGGCAGTGGGTACAGTGTCACTGTGAAGATCTGAGGTGGACAAGAAGGCTGCCTTTGGGAGCCTTGGAAAGATGCATAGCCCCCAACATCACCAACACCATCAAACTCCTGGGCTCCTGGGTAGTTGGGGCCACAGTGCATGCCACCGTGCCCCTGGATGGGTCAACAACAACACCTCATTACAGCTTGCAAAGGGGCCCCAAAGCAGTAGGATGCACTGGGAGAAGGAAACTGGGTTGGGGCAGAAGTGATGAGTGGGAAACAGGTGAAGTTGGAGCCAAGGCATGCAGAGCAGAGCAAGTGTGGAGCCCTTCCAAAATTCACGTTTCTTCCAGAACCTCAGAGTATGATCTTTTCTGGAAATAGAGTCATTGTCTATGAACAAGTTAAGGTAAGATCACCTTGGAGCAGAGTGGACACTTCACGCTATAGGACTGGTTTCCTTACAAGAATGGGAGAAGAGACACAGGTGGGCACAGAAGAAAGACCAGGGGAACCTAGACACAGAGAGGAGAAGCTGAGGTTGGAGTGATGAGGCTGCAAGCCAAAAATGCCAAGGACTGTCGGCAGCTGCCAGAAGCTGGAAGAGGCCGAGAAGATCTGGTCCCAGAGGGGTGTAGTCCAGCTGGCACCTTGATTTCAGCCTTGGGCCTCCAGAGCTGAGAGGGAATTGAGTTCTGTCACTAGAAGGCACCTATGTGAGGCCTTTTGTTACAGTGGCTGCAGGAGTCTCATACAGAATCGGAGCTTTCCAGCCTGGAAGGAGTCAGTGCAGAGGCCTTTGGGAGAAAGGTGCTATGTGTCCTCACACAGGAGGAAGGAAGCTGGGTGGAGATGGGTCCAGATGGGGTTGGTGTCAGCCACAGTGCATTGTGTCCCATGATGACCATCTGTATCTTATTCTAAGAATATTGGGAAATCATTGAAGGATTCTCAAGGAAGGAAGAAACACGATTTGAAATCTATTATTTAAAAATCACATCAGCTGCCCCGTGCAGGGGAGATTTGAAAGATACCAGAGAGGAGGCAGTGACTGTTCATAATCACTGTGGACAACAGCTTAGTAGGTCCTGAAGTGTTTAAACATGGAGTTACTACATGGCACAGCAATTCCACTCCTAGGTATAGACCCAAGAGAAGTGAAAACAGCCACACAAAAATGTGTACATAAATATATATAGCAGCATTACTTGGATTAGCTTAAAAGAACAAACCAAACAGATGCCTATCAACTGATGAATGGTTAAGCAAAATGTGGTCTATCTGTGCAATGGAATATTATTTGGCCATGAAAAGGAATGAAGTCTTGACACCCATCACAACATGATGATACATGAAGGCAGCCAGACACTAAAGATCACATATTGTAAGATTCCATGTATATGAAATGTCCAGAGCAGGCAACTCCATAGCAACAGAAAGCAGATTCGCAGAAGCTTAGGGCTGGAGAGGGACCAGGGTTTGGGGTGGAGATGGCTAAGGGGTATGGAATTTCTTTCTCAGGTGATGAAAATGTTCTAAAACGGATGATAGTGTTAGTTGCACATACATGGAATGTACTAACAACCATAGAATTATATACCTTGAATAGGTGAATTCTATGATATATAAATTATATCTCAATAAACCTGTTCAGAAAGAGAGAGAGAGGAGGAGGAGGAGGAGGAGGAGGAGGAGGAGGAGGAGGAGGAAGAGAGGCCAGAGAGAAGGCTTTTGAGCACACTGGAGGGAGAAAATGGTAGCTTAGTCTGGGGTCCTAGACTAGAGATGGTAAGAAGGGATAAACACAGTATATTCAGGGGTAGAATGACCAAGACACATAAATCAACAGAATGTGGTCTATCTACACAATGGAATGCTGCACATCTATGAAAAGTAATGGAGTTCTCACACAGGCTACAACCCTGACGAACCTCAAAAACATGATACCAAGTGAAGTAAGCCAGACACAAAAAGCCAAAGGAAATTCATACAGAGAACAGAGGTCATGAGGAACCAAGGTGGGAGGGAGGAATGGGGAGTTACGACCTCCCAGCGACTGACTTGGTCTGGGATAGTGAAGAAGTTCTGGAAATGGAAAACCAAGATGGTGGTCCACGGAAGGGATCCCAGCCAGCAGGTGCAGGCGGATGCCCAGAGCACTGGGTCAGGGAAGGTCCCTGAGGGGGACAGAGGACAGGTGCAGAGGGGGGTGCAGCCCTTGGGAGGTGAACTGGAAGCATGGCTCTGTTGCGTTGTTTTCTGTTTTCCAACTACAGAACACAAGGCCATCGGCAGAGACCACAGGTGGCGCATGGGCACCTGTTTGGACGGAGAAGTCCGTTCTCATCAGAACACCCCCAGGAGGAATAAACGTGGCGACTGCCATGACGGGATTGCGCCCTGTGTCTCTGCTCACCTGGCCTGGGCTGCTGGTCTTGACCTCCAGGTCTCCGGTCCTGTCCCAGCTGTACGCGACCACTCCCTGCCCCTGGCTCAGAAGCATGGTGCTCCCGCATCCCCTCAAATCGCCCTCCCTGGCTCCCTATACCCCCTGCTCTCCTGTCCCCAAGTCCCTCCTGGGGCAGCTGCCCCAGCCTCGCTTCCTCTCCTCCAAGGTGGTCAGCACCCGGCTAGCCTGGCAGGCTGGCCAAGCAGGGGTGGTGCCTGGCTGGGCCAGGGGCTCTTTGTTTATCCACCTGGCCCAGCAGGGCAGGGTGCCTGCTGCCACCAACTCTCTGGCTTCCTGTTTTCTGGGCTGGCCCCAGCAGGTCCTCAAACTTGGAAGCAGCAGTTTTCCACCCTGGGGGCAGGTTCTAGTCCCTTTTAAAAATACTCTTTATGCAGGTGGCACAGTTGTGCCCACCTTTAACCCCAGCGGCTTGGGAGGCAAAGGCAAGAGGATCAGAAGCTCGAGGCCAGAGACAGCCTGCATAACTTCATGAGACTATCTCAAAATACAAGGTAAAAAATGGGCTAGGGGTGTGGCTCAGTAGTTGAGCGCTTGCAAAAAGCAGGTGTGAGACCCTGGGTTTAACTTCCCAGTTTTGCAATATAAATTAATAAATAAAATAAAATAAAAAATTGTTGCTGCCTGTTGGGTCCAGATCCTAACATGTGCGGGCTAGAGGGCACCCTGGCACAGATGTTGCTCATAAACCCCACCAATGACTACCATACCCAGCCAGGGTGAGGACCTCTGTTTTAAAGCAGTAAGAACCCCAGCGACTTCATTAGGACTCAGTTTCCGCCTTCCCCCAGCCACCACAGATCTGGGTTCGGAAAGTCCAGGCGGGGCCCTGCGACCTGAACTCTAAGGAGCAGCCTGACAAAGGACCCTGATGCAGGCAGCTTGAGACATCCTTGGCATGGCCCTGGGGACCCTCTCTGCCTTCCCTTGGATCAGCCTCCACCTTCAGCCTTTGGCAGTTTCTCTGGGCAGGTCTGGAGTCAGAACTTCCTGGGGCTGTGTGTTGGGTGTGAGGCCCCTACGAGGGTGCCACCTGGCCATGGCTGGGCCTGGCAGGCAAGGAGGGAGCAGGTGGGGTGCTGAGTACCAGGGGCTGGGGTGTCTGGGCTCAAGGCCTCTCTTCCCTCCTGCAGCTGCAGCCGGGGTCACTGGGGGATTCTGTCCCACAGGGCTCTGAAGAGAAGCAGAGGGCGTGGCATTCTGGGCCAGGAAGCTGCAGTGGGAGATGGGCCCCGACCCCTCCTGCCCTGCACAAGGACTTGTCCAAACTAGAAGATGCCATGCCAGCTCTGCCCAGCGGGGGCCCTGCAGAGAAGGTGGAGGAGGGTCAGCATGGATGTTCAGGGGCAGGGGGGTTCCCAGGTGACAGCCAGCCATGCGCACTCTGGGCAGAGAGAGGCAGGCGAAGCCCTCAACCAGATGGGATCCTGCGGCAATGGCAGTGATTAAACCCCCTTCAGATCGGATCAGCACCATCCCAACCCTCGGCCCGCTGCGGGATGTAGCAACAGCCACAGCCACAGGAGGTGCTACGTGTCTGCTGCGAAGTCACCACCTCCACCACCTGCTCTGGGCAGCTGCTCCCCAGCTTGGCTATCCCCTTGTCCCAGTGGCCAGGCCATTAACCAGAAACTAGGGTCACCCGGCCACTCAGAGCCACAACTGAAGAGCCACCCACCACCCGAGGGCCCCTGTGCACCGTCAGGGGAGGAAAGGGAGCCCAGGCTGGCCAGAGGGCCCTGAACCCCAACGCCTGTGTGTGCCTGCATACTCAAGCTCTGTCCTCACCTCAGGGACAGGACACAGTTTAGGGCAAGCCTGGGCTCTGGGCCAGAATGCTTGGGTCTAAATCCGGGCTCTGCTCCAGACTGGCTGTGTGACCCTGGTAGGTGTCTCAACTTCTCTGTGCTTCAAGTGCCCCCATCTACGCATGTGGTAATAATAGTACCTGTGTCTTAGGGTTTCAGGCAAGGTTAGATCTAGCCATTTTATTTACTGATTTATTTATTGACTCAAATACTCAATGTCATGGGCTAGAGTTTAGCTCAGTTGGTAGAGTGCTGCTGTGCGCTCTCTGAGGACCCAGATCTGATCCCCAGCACTGCAAAAATGGGGGAAGGGCATGACAATCCATTCCCAAAGCAATCCCAAAATCATCAACCATTGAAAACCCTAGGAGGTTCCAATGGAGTCAGACCTGACTCCACATCACCTAACAACTCAGTAGTGCTCACCACATTATGGGGCAGTATTCTTTTTTTTAACTTTGTT
Organism: Pedetes capensis; assembly: GCA_007922755.1. NCBI lineage: Eukaryota > Metazoa > Chordata > Mammalia > Rodentia > Pedetidae > Pedetes > Pedetes capensis. Next base: position 27,509 of record VMDO01002298.1, read on the forward strand.
TTGTTTTCTGGTACTGGGTTGGCGGGAGCTGAACCCAGGGACTCACACATACTTTGCAAGTGCTCTACCACTGGGCTGCAACCCCACCCCAGTTTTTATTATTTTGAGACAGGATCTCATTAAGTTATGCAGGCTGCCTCCGGCCTCGAACTTGCGATCCTCCTGCTCCAGCCTCCCGAGTCACTGGGATTGCAGCCATCACACATGGCTAAAGAACAACATTGTAAATGCTTTATAAAAGTTAACTCTATTTATAACAACCCTGATGCGATGGGTCCTACATTTTACACATAAGGAAACTGAGTCACAGAGAGATCAAGGTGATATAGAGCTGGAATTCAAGGCCAGAGAGTGTGGCTCCAGGCCATATTCTCAGCTTCCACATGCACTGACTCCATGTGGGTGGCAGTAGGCAGTGTCTGCTGTGTCTGTGACCATTGTTGGACCAGAGCTGCAGAGGTGTGGCTGAGACTATGACCATAAATTTCCTCACTCTCCCTCCACTCCGGGCGCCAGGGGTACTGTGAGAGCAGGTGGCAGGGTCTTTCTCTCCTGTCTCACCAGGGGCGCAATGCTCAATGAGCACTTTGTGGAAAAGCCCGGCAGGGGCCACACCTGTCCTGGGCGCCTCCTTGTCACCCTGCAGCCGCTGCCAACCCTAAAGTCACGTGGAATGGTTTGCAAAGACACCCTTGATCCTGCAGAAGAGCATCAGCTCGGAAGAAAACCAAAGCAAAAGAAATGCAATAACCATGAAAGAAACAGCAGGTGATCACTGATTGGGGATGGGAGAGACTGGAGGTGAGGTCTGGATATGGAAAGGGAGAAGGTAACTTCCAGCCCTGCTTGCACTCTGTCTCTGCCCAGGGTGAGGGTCAGAGTGGCCCTCGGCACACGAAGGGTCATATGAAGCAGAGAAGCCCTGCTGTTCAGGCCTGGGGCCCCCACTTCAGGGATAATATCCAGAAAACTAAAATGCTTTCTCTCCGTTCCCCCCTCTTCTTAATTGCTTTGTGCATGGAAACCCTCCCATGCTATTGACCTCTGTCCCTCCCAGGAAAGAGCTGGGGAGCAGGGAGGCCTTAGCGTCTCCCGGGCAGGCCATGCTGCCCACTCCTTCATTTCCTGGCAGTCAAAAGTGACTTTGCTCTCCGCAGAGGGAAAGGCACCCGCCACTTCAGATTCTCAGCATGTCCTACCCTCTCTGTGTTCGGCATGAACTACCCCGAAGGAGCCAAGCCACGTGCATCAGCGCAAAAGCCAGCCTACACCCAGCAGGCTCCAGCGACAAGCAGGAAGCTCTCTCCCACTGCCCGGGTGGGCGCCCTGTGCATCCAGGTGACCCTTGAGCTCAGAAAGCCTCCTGCCTGGTTTGAGGTGCTGCTGTGACTCTTTTGCACTTTGTCATCACTTTTACAAGAGGCCAGGCATGTTCACTTGCTCTGCCTCCCCACTCCCCTGTCACAAGTCAGCTGCTTCTGTGGGGTGTAGATCTTCCATAGGCTCAGGGCACAGAAGCTGAGGGGCTCCCTTCTCCTCCCTTAGGTCAGGATCTTCCACGCGATGGTTTCTCCACACAGTACTGGGTAATTCTGTCCTGAGCATTGCAGGATGGCCCACAGCATCCTTAACCTCTACTACCCATTAGATGCCTGCAGCCCTAGTCCTGTGGCATCCAATCCTGTCAGATCTCCAAAGCTAAGCAGGGTCAGGCCTCGTTAGTACTTGGATGGGAGACCACCTGGGAACACCAGGTGCTGTAGGCTTGGGAGACGGACCCGGCAACCCACTCCCAAGGAACAATCTGACATTGAAAACCCTATGAATAGCAGAGAAGCACTGACAATAGTGTTTCACCTGTTGTACACAGGGTCGCTATGAGTTGGATACCGACTAGACGGCGCCTAACAACAACAACCTATTAGACATCAGGGGCGCCCAGGTTCCCAGAGGTGACCACCAATTTCCAGAGGTCCCCCTAGGGAAGGAAGAATGGCCCCACTTTCTAGGCCTTGGCTATGGGAGCCCTGCCCAGTGGGAAGAGGCTTGAGCTTTCCTTACAGCTCCACACGGCTCTGGTCCTGGGCTTGCTGATGGGCCAGGCGTAAGGGAGGAGGCAGGGTGGAGCTTCTAAACGGAGAGACGAGCCTGCCCAGTCTCTGTGGACTCTGAATCCTCCAAAGAGCTGGGGAAGAGGTGGACAGGCAGAGCCCAGGCTCCAGGATGGGGTCACGGGTCCCCTCAGCCTCCTTCCCTCCTCCTTGGACCAAGGGAGACGGGAAACCTCCAGGCCACGTAGTCTGAAGCCCCCAGTTTACATTCCACCCTCCAGCTGTGTGACCTTGAGCCCACTGCATAGCCTCTCTGAGATTGCTTCCCATCTACAAAGTAAAGCTACGACTCTCTACCCTGGGAATCACAAGAAAGTATGTAAATTCCCTGGCATGGTATTAATGCAGGCAGCTATTATGTTTTTTCTAACCGACTAGGAGCAAATCCCTGATGCCCCACCTCAAGCTCTCATTTATCCTTAACAGGGCCACAGGAAAAGCAACTGGCTGGGGTTTTCCCCACCCCACGGGGCAGTGAGATCCCAGAGGGAAGGCGGAAGTGGAGAGCATAGAGCCTGTCAGGGCCCATCTGGGAAGAGGACCTTTTCATGCTTTGGTGAGTAACTAAAGCCCGTGTTTGGTCCCCCGTGGTGCAAGAGCTGTCACAAAATCAGCTTCAAAGGTGGTGGCATCCTCTACACGAGTGCACCCAACTCTGCATGTAGCATTTAAGTCCCCATTAAAGAGCGGCTGTGGCTGCTGGCAAGGCCAGGCCCACTTTCTCCTTGAAAGAGATCAGGCCCTCTCTCCGAAATGTGATTTTAATTGCGATTGTTCTCCTTTGTCTTGAAATTCATTTGAGGTTCTCAATCCACTCATCAGCCTCGCTCCCTTCATTCTAGGAGGTTTAAAGGGATGGGGAAAAGTCCTACTTCTTCCTGCCAGGAGGTAAAAGAGCTGGGGTTTTCGACCTGGTGTGGGTGGGCTCCTGTCGGGGAGGGGCCCAGGAATTAAGGCTTGGGCTCCATGTCTCCTTTCAGACCCTGCTAGGAACCAGCAAGAGGCACAGCTCTGCCCTTGAGGAGCTTCCCATGAAAAATGTGCAGGGAGCGGATGCTGACCAGCTCCCCAGCTCCATGTGGACCTATGCAGAAGAGAATCTGCTGGAGAGGGGTGAGTTGGACAGAGGAAGCTTTGTGCCCACAAATCTCAGAGCTAGCAGAGTCCTGGTGCCTGGAATGTCCACTCCCACCAGCCCCTACACCTGCCCACTTGTTCACTTGCAAGAATATCTCCTTTTTATTCTTCAACATCCTAAGGAAGTGCCACCTCCTCTGGGAAGGCCTCCAGGAATATGCCAGGAATAAATTAACTGGTGTGACTTATGTCTACCTCCCTGATCATCTCAAGTTCTTTGGGGATGGGGATTTGGCCTCTTTTGTACCTCTGGCTTTTCTCTGGTTATTGAAGGATCAGGACACCCGGACCAGTGGCTTGCTTCCGGAGGTCCTCGCTTCCTCTTGGAGTTTCGGAATTGCTCTTTCTCCACTAGACGAATCCTTTGGCCATTTAGTGAGGAAAGTGAAAGGATAATTTCCTGACCTTAACATGCAAACTGAGATTTTTCTCAGCAGTTAATGATCAAAGAGCTGCCCCCCGCCTCCTTCCCCACAGGAGGGGGCACAGTGTAGCTCCCAGGCTTAGTAAGTGGCTTTAAACACTGCCACAGCCCAGACCTCCGTAATTAAATTTTACATGTTAATCTGACAGGGATCTCTCCGAAGCATTTCCTTTGAGCCCAGCAGGGCTAATTCAGTGAAGCCTCAATCAGGGCACAGCCTTAGCTTAACATGGAAATAGAATGGCCGCCACCTGCAGGTCGGGCACTGGAAGTGGCTGTAAGCTAATGAGTGTGCTTTGCTGACTTGAGAGGCATTGTGGAAACACCCCATGTCTTTTCGGTAGCTCATCTCCTTCATGAGCCTTACCTTCCTCAGATCTCATGTCCCAGGACCATGTGGGGTGCTACAAGCAGGCCAGTCTAGATTGGTTCAGCCTGATTTGATGATCCACCACCACCCTAATAGCAGAGTTGTTATTAGGTGCCATCCAGTCGGGGCTGACTCATAGTGTCTCTGTGTACAATAGGACAGAAAATTCTCCAACACTATGCCATGCACACGATCTTTATTATGCTTAAGCCCATTGTTGTGACCAATGTGTCAGTCCATTTAGTTGAGGGTCTTCCTTTTTTCATTGACCCACCATTCCTGCAAACATAATGCCCTTCTCCAGGGATTGATCCCTCTTGACAACATGTCCAGAACACATAAGATGCAGTCTAGCCATCCTGGCTTCCAAGGAACTCTGGTTGCACTTCTTCCAGGATGGATCTACTGGTTCTTTTGGCAGTCCATAGTATATTCAATAGTCATTTCCAGCACCATAAGTCAAAAGTATCAATTCTTCTCCTGTCTCCCTTATTCAATATCCAGCTTTCACAACTATATGATGCAACTGAAAATACCATGGCAGAGTCAGGCGCACCTTCATCTTCAATGTGACATCTTTTCAACACTTTAAAGAAGTCTTTTGCAACAGCTTTTCCCAGTGCAAGGCATCTTTTGATTTCTTGACTGCTGTTTCCATGGGTGTTGAATGTAGAACCAAATAAAACAAAATCTTGGACAACCTCAATCTTTTCTCCATTTATCATGAAGTTGCTTACTGACCCAGTTGTAAGGATTTTTGATTTTTTGATGTTAAGGCACAATTCATACTGAAGCCTGTGTTTTTTGATCTTCATCAGTAAATGTTTCAAAACCTCTTCATTTTCAGCAAGCAAAGGTATGTCATGTGCATAACGCAGGTTATTAATGAGTCTTCCTCCAGTCCTGATGCCATGTTCTTCTTCACAAAATTCAGCTTCTCAGATTATTTGCTCAGCATAGAGATTGAAGAGATATAATGAAAGGATACAGCCCTGTTGCACAACTTTCCTGACTTTAAGCCAAGCAATGTTTCCTTGTTCTTTTCAAACTACTGCCATGAACAGATTCCTCTTGAGTACAACTAAGTGCCCTGGTATTCCCATTCTTTGCAATGTTATCCATAATTTGTTGTGATCCACATGTCAAATGCCTTTGCATAGTCAAAAAAACACAGACAGGCATCTTTCTGGTATTCTCTACTTTTGGTCAGAATCCATCAGACATTACCGATGATGTCACTGGTTTCATGCCTTCTTCTGAATCAGGCTTGAATTTCCAACAGTTCCTTGTCAATATGCTGCTGCAGTCACTTTTGAATGATCTTCAGCAAAATTATACTTGCATGTGATGTTAATGTTATCATTTGAAAATTTCCACATTGGGTTGGATCCTCTTTCTTGGGAATAGGCACAAATATGGATCTCTTCCAGTCAGTTGGCCAGGTAGCTGATTTCCAAGTCTCTTGGCATAGACAAGTGAGCACCTCCAGTGCTTCATCTGTTTGTTGAAACATCTCAATTGATATTCCATCAATTCCTAGAACTTTGTGGTTTGCCAATGCTTTCAAAGTACCTTCCTCTTCATCCTTCAATACCATTGGTTCCTGATCACACGCAACCTAGTGAAATGGTTGGTCATCCACCAATTCTTCTTGGTATAATGAATGACTCTGTGAATTCTTTCCATCTTCGTTTGACATTTCCTGTGTTGTTTAGTATTTTCTCTGTAGAATCCTTCACTATTGCCACTCGAGGCTTGAATTTGTTCTTCAGTTCCTTAAGCTTGAGGAAAACAGAGTGTGTTCTTCCCTTTTGGACTTCTGTCTCCAGCTCTTTGCACATGTCATTATAATATTTGATTTTGTCTTCTTGAGCTGCCTTTTGAAATCTTCTGTTTAGTTCCCTAACTTCATCATGTCTTCCTTTTACTTTAGCTGCTTTATATTCATGGGCAAGTTTCAGAGTCTCTTTTGACATGTAATTTGGCCTTTTTTTCCCCTGTATTTTTAATAACCTTCAGTTTTCCTCGTGAATGATGTCTTTGATGTCATGTCACAACTCATCTGGTCTTCAGTCATTAGTGTCTAATGCATCAAATCTGTTCTTGAGATGGCCTCTGAACTCAGGTGGGATATACTCAAGGTTATACCTTGGCTTTTGTATACTTGTTCTAGTTTTCTTCAGTTTCAGTTTGAACCTGCATATGAGCAGTTGATAGTCTGATCCACAATCAGAACCTGGTCATGTTCTGACTCCTGATATCGAGCTTTCCCATCATCTCCACACATGTAGTCAATTTGGTTCCTGTATGTTCCATCTGGTGAAGTCCATGTGTATAGTTGCTGTTTATGTTGGTGAAAAAATGTATTTGCAATGAAAAAGTCATTGATCTGACAAAATTGTATCATACAATCTTCAGCATCATTTGTCACCAAGGCCATATTTTCCAACTGCTGAGCCGCCTTCTTTGTTTCCAACTTTTGCATTGCAATCACCGGTAATTATCTATGCATCCTGAGTACATATTTGATCAATTTCAGACTGCATAAGCTGGTAAAAATCTTCCACTTCTTCATTTGTGGCTTTAGTGGTAGGTGTGTAAATCTGAATAACAGTCATATTAACTGGCCTTCCTTGTAGACGTAGGGATATTATCACTGACAGCGTTGTACTTCAGGAAAGATCTTAAAATGGCTTTTTTGATGATAAATGAAACTCCATTTCTCTTTAAGTAATCATTCCCAGCACAGTGGACCATGTGATTATCTGATTCAAAATGGCCCATGCCTGTCCATTTTAGCTCACTGATGACTAGAATGTCAATATTTATGCATTCCATTTCTCTTTTAATGATTTCTAATTTCCCTAGATTCATGCATATTCCAATTATTAATGGATGTTTACAGTTGTTACTCCTCATTGAATCATGCCACATCAGCAAATAGAGGTCCCTGGGGCTTTACTCCATTCCTGTCTTTAAGATAAACTCTACCTTGAGGAGGCAACTCTTTCCCAGTCCTCTTTTGAGTGGCTTCCCACCTGGGGGGCTCATTTTTGGAAACTTTACCTGACAGTGTTTGTCAGTTGCCATTCTATGGGGCCTTGCATGCTGCTGTGTTGCAGAAAGCTATGCCATGGATATTTTAGATGCCAACAGGACCACCCATGGTGGACAGGTTTCAGCTGAGCTTCCAGACTAGGAAGAATGACCTGGCAGCCCACTCCCAAAACAATTAATGACTGGAGAATGCTTATAAAACCAATATTTAATGCACATAGTATCTGAGTTCCAGGGAGTCTGATTTGGGAGTCTGGCATGGGCTCAGGGATCTGAATGCCAGGCAAAGCAGTTGATTCTGATTGTTGTTGTTGTTAGGTGCTGTCGAGTCAGTATCCGACTCATAGTGGACCCTCATAGGGTTTTCAATGGCTGACTATTTCGGGATTGCCTTGGGAGGGGATTGCCAGGCCCTTCTCCCATTTTTGCGGTGCTGGGAATTGAACTCTGGGGCCTCAGAGACTGCAGTGCAGCGCTCTACCAACTGAGCTAAATCCCAGCCCGATGTTGATTCTGATAGGTAACTCCAATGTCATTTGGCATTTGGCACAGGCTTCTCTCTTGGAGAAAACACTGTCTCACATTCCAGATTAAGAAAGATGGATGTTTAATGCAGCCATGTGGGCCAGAATGACTTCAGAAACCCTGGTCATCAGAAAGTAGAGATTTTACTGAGTTTTTAATTACAAAGAACATTGCACAGTTGAGACAGTCTGTCTTCCAAAATATTTGGATATCAACTCACATTTGAGGACAGAAAAAAATGATGATAAGCACTTGGGTAAAGAGGCAGTAACTTTTCTTAAGCCTTATACCATGTGGAAGACTAGATGCTTGTCTGTGAATCTTATTTATTCCTCCATCAACCTTAATAGCTAGGTAATGTTTATTGTACCCATTTTAGAGCTGAGAAAACGCAAACTCAGTGAGATTAATCAACATGTCCAAAGTTGCCTAGGCATGAGGCAGAGAAGACTGGAACCCATCTACCCATGTTTTGTCTGCAACAAACCCTTGCTGATAAAATGGTACATCATAGCCCAGACTGGTTAAATCTAGTCTCAGCGGGAATACATGGCAGTGGGTAATGAGAGAGTACATTGTTTTTGCATGCACACACTCATTTGGCTATTCAACAAAGACTAGTCCCAAGCCCCACGCTAGGCATGGGCAGAACCCCAGCGGAGCTGACAGTCCTCTCCCCTGATGCACCTTGTTGCTCCACTACAAGAGATCATGTCCCTAAAAATGACCCTAGCCCCTCTCCAGAGCTTTGACTCAAGAATATGCAATGTGATGCTGTCAAACCCCAAAAGACACATTGCTCCAACCCACCTGGCCCCCTTTCAGCAGTGCCCTAGTTCCCCCTTCTGGAATTTTCCATCCGCCTCCCCCAGTTCCTCTTGGTTCCCCCGCTCCCCATGGCCTCCTTTAAAGCCCTCAGTTGCCTTTGTCTTAGTTGGAGCTCAGTCAGCCCCTGGGTTTCTCCTGGCACTGTTATCTCATAAATCTGTCTTGGTGCCTTTCACATAGGGCCGGGGGCCGTTGCCTTCCTTTGGCAGTGGCTTCCTGCAAAATACAGACAGGAGTTTAGAGAGGCCTCTGGAAAGTGGGTGCAGGTGTGAACTCCATGCTAAGGAGTTTGGCTCACATCCCGTGGCTGGTGAGGGAACTATTTTGCCTGGGAAGCTGCATGGAACCAGATCACCAGGTTAACTCTGCATATTCGCAAGGGCCAGCCACCCACACTTGCTCTGCTCCACTCTGGGTGGACCCCCTGGTTTCCTGGAACTCTTCAGGTTTACTGAACCACCATCCTGGTTGTCGTCTCTGGACTGATGTGCTAGGATTGCTGAAAACACTCATCATCTTTCAAAATATACATTTGTTAGGAATAAATCTATCCTGATCTCTTGGTCCTGTAAGGAAGTAGGCTGAACCAGAGAACACCTAGATGGACCCAAATAGGAGAACCACAGAGATATGAGAGTGGGAAGGGGGAAGCCCACCTGTGGCCACTCTTGGTTGTACCTGCCCACCTCTATCTGCAATGCTGGTCATGGCCTCTTTCCCCAACCCGAGGCTCAGAGGGACTCGGTCACGCTCCTCATCCAGGGGCCTGGAGGGGTTATCAGAAGTCTTTCCCAGAGTTGTCCATACTGCAGGTGGGTGCATGGCTTCCTCTTTCCTCCTGGGTCTCCACCAACATAGGTAACTCTACAGCAGCTGGTCACTCGGGTCCCCCATGTGGGTAGGTGGTGGGATAGGAGGGTGTGTCAGTAAGGGAGGCTGCCCAAAAGCTTCCTTCCTCTGGAATTCTGCACTGGAAGGAGGCTACAGCTGCCTGTGGATAGCTACCACCATCCCCAAGGGCGGATCACCTGGCACCTGAAGAGGGGGTGGCTTTTTCCTTATTAAAGTGGCACAATTTAGCAGGGAAATGACAGCTGCAAAAACCTCAAGGTAGCAGAGAGAACAATTTTTCTGTCAAAAGGAACTAAGAGGTTTGCAGGAGTTACAGAGATGTTCTAAATAATCACAGGTTCTGTCCACGTTCCTGAACCCCCGCTGCATATTTGAATCATCTCGGGGAAGCTCTTTAAAAAGCCCCTTCCCTCCCCAGGCATGGTTAGTTGGGGTGGGGCAGGGGCTCTACATTTTGAAAGCTCCCAGGTGATTGTCATGTGTAGTCAATGTTAAGATTAAACTAGTAGTCCTCTACCTCAGGGATCAAATTCACCTGGCTGGCTTCTTCCAACAAACTGCCAGGGCTCCACCCCAGGGGTCTGATGATGTGAGTTGAGGGAGGGGCCTAAGAATTTGCATTTGTAACAGGCTCTGGATTGACACCCCTGTTTTGAGAACTACTACCTTTAACTATGATTGATAAATTAAACAGCAAAGAAAGTACACGTCTTTTTTTTTTTTTTTAATATTGCTTTAGTTGACTATCACTACTGAAATACACCCCCATGTGTCTGTCAGCTTATCATTCTAGGGGGGCTTGTGTGTTGCTCTGATGGTGAAAGCTACGCCCTGGGTATTTCAGATGCCAGTAGGGCCACCCATGGTGGACAGGTTTCAGTTGAGCTTCCAGGCTGAGACAGACTGGGGAGAAGGACCCAACTGTCCATTCCCAAAACAATTGTTGTTGGGTGCCATCAAGTCAGTGTCCAACTCATAATGATCCTCTGTACAATAGGTGAAGCAGTATTGTCAGTGCTTCTCTGCTATTCATAGGGTTTTCAATGGCTTATTGTTTTGGGGAGTGGGCTGCCAGGTCCTTCGCCCAATCCCGAAACAATTAGCCAGTGGAAACTCTATGGATGGCAGAGAAGCACTGTCCAATATGGGATCCAAAATGAGCCCCTCAGGCTGGAAGGGATTCAAGAAATGACTGAAGAAGAGTTGCCTCCTCAAAGTAGATTGTACCTTAATGATGAGAATGGAGTAAAGCTCCTGGGTCCTCCTTTTTCTGATATGGTGCAACTCAAAATGAGAAGAAATATGACTGCAAGAATGGCCTCAAACAAAAAGATCATGGGTCTGGCACATGTTGGGTAATGTTTCATTCTGTTGTACATCAAATCAGATCAAACACGAGGGCACCTAACAACAACACTGAAATACAGTAATTCATAATTCCAGATTTTTTTTCCATAGCTGCTTTGGTAAAATGCTATTATTTTTACCTTTTAGGGAAGAATAACTGGGGGTGCACAAGGCTAGTGTCTCTGTTAGCCTTGCCTATGAGCCGGCCCAGCTCTTTGGCCCACTGAGCCTAAGAAGGGTCTGCTTGCCTGAATAGCAGACAAAATACCAAATGAGCCACATTGGTGTGCTGAAACGTGAGCATCTCTACACACATGTGCAGTGACTAGCTGCCACCAATCAGCTGTCTGGTGCATCACATCTCTACTCCCTTAAGTGGTAAGATTTCTGCACTGGGATGCCTTCTGGGCTGCAGGAGAAGGGGTGGAGTTTAAAGGGGCCCACCATTCCCACTCCACACCCTGGAAGAAGGATGAGGACACACGGCTGGCTCAAGCAATTCAACCTTCCAATCTTGACGTTGAGTACTGGGAGTGATACACAGTCACGGGCACAGTTCAGTCCCACCTGCAACAGCACTGGCTCCAAGTTCAGGGACTGGGGACACGCATGGTGGCAGAGTCAGCCACAGCTGCCTGACCATTTTGTCCCCATTGCCTGTTCTCTCTGGTTCCTGTTCATTTCCCCTGACTGGTTCCCTCCATTTCCCACCAGTTTTGTGAGCTCTGCTTTCTCTTCCTGATGCAGCTGGCTGGGCTCGGCTTCCATGGCTTGTCCACCAGAATCTTTCTGATCCAGCAGACCATTCCTCAGAATGGAATGCCCATTCAGAATTCCAGAGGGCCATGCCAGGGGTGTGGGGGGGAAGGGGAAGGGACCACTCAAAGAGATCTGCAATTGTTGATTATAGTTGAGACAAAGGCCAGGGTGGGGAAGCTCAAGTGGTAGATGGAGGGAGCCTGGCCAAAGGAAGAGCAAAAGGCCAGCCTTGGCCATGCAGGGGGCAGATGGAATGACAACAGTGTGTACCCAAGAAGCCACTGCATGGCTGGGCCTTCCCACAAGTAACTGCTGTGTGTTGGAGAAGTGGCAGCAATAGCTGAATGAAATCAGTGTTGCTTTCCTCTTTCTTGCTGGGCTGGTAGGAAGACCAGCTTTCTCCTTATTTCTAATGTTGATTAAATATCGACAGAGACTCACAGCAAAGGCTGAGAGAGAGATGCCGTCCCCATATTTCATAGACGCTAAGATACTACCAATTGCAAGGTGCACCCTTATTTTATGTACCCAGAAAGAAAAACAACTGCCAAATAAATTATAATATTGATTGCAAAATGTGTCCCATTCCAGAAATAGTAAAATATGAAAAAATCTGTGTTTTCGAATCAATAACATACAGTAATAATGATAAAATACTAATCTTGCTTTTATTTATTAAGCTCTCTGCCAAGCTCTTTACCTCTGTCTGCTCAAGGAGTTCCCCAGGAACCATACGTGGCTTTATGACTCAGAAAAAGTAAGGCTTAAACATTTGAGTAAATTGGCCCCGCAGCTAGGAAATAAGAGGCGTTGGAATTGGGGCCATCCACCTCCTCCAGACTGAGCTGAGGGAAGAGTCAGAGCAGAGCTAGAGAGAATCTTGTCTGATCTTACATTGCCAGAAGCAGATGGTCAATAAATAATTGAAGGGAATGGCTGGCCCAAACAGGTAACAGACATTTGATAGAGGTTTGATGGTAACAGCCTCTGTGTATACTGGCAGTTCACTCTCTGAAAATCTGAGTATAAGGTAATCTATGAGCACATTGTCCTTTTGAAAAATTAAAACACTATAGTGATGGCTGAGGTTTCTTTGGCCACTTATCTTACTCTGAGCTCTCTCTCCCTCCCTCCACCCACAGGCAGACAATTCTATCATCTTGGTATGAATCCTTCTGGATGTTTTCTATGCATTTACACACCCATGTGGATGTGTGTGTACTTTCACATAGATGGAAAGCATATGGCATTGTACCATAGGGTGAATTCATTCACTTTTTAAAAATTAACTTTATTGGGACATAATTTACATATAACCAAAATTCACTGTGAGATTAATTTTGACAAATATACATATCCATGTAATCCCAAAACCAGTATAGAAATAGAACCACCCAATGTGCTCATGGCTACCGATAGTCAACCCCATTCCCACCACCACCATGCAGTAGGTACTTGGGTGTGACTGCTGCCTTTCACTCAGCACAATGCTTTAGAGATTCTGAGCATTGCTGCACGTATCAGTCACTGACCCTCATTTATTACTGAGTAGAATGCTATCGTGTGAATATATCACAATACACTTCTCTGTCCTCCTGTTGGTGGGCATCTGGGTTGGCTCTCCCTTGGGGCATTTAGGAATAAAGCTCTTCGGAACATCAGCATGTAAGTCTTTGCACACACATTTTCACTTCTTTGATGTGTTAGAGGTGGAACTCCTGGGTCATCTATTAGTCAGGTGGTGCATTGTTGTGTCAGAAAAAGGACTGAAGCAAATTTATGGGAGGAAATATTTACTGGGGGCTCATGGTTGGAGGACTGGTCCATACTATAGCCGGGCAGGCATGGTGGTGGCAAGCGGCAGGGCCCATGGCAGAGAACCTCACATCTTCATGATCAGGAAGCAGAGAGAGATCAGAGTTGTGGGTTTGGGTAAAACCCTCCAAAGGCTCAACCCAGTGACCTCTTCTGCAAAGCTGAGTCCCACCTCCCACAGTGCTATAACTTCCACAAACAGTGCCACCAGCTGCAGACTAAATGTTCAAACAGGTGACCTTTGGGGGACAGGTTAGATTTAAACCATAATGGGTCATGTAGTAAGTGTATGTTTATCTTTGTAAGAAACTGCCAGATGGTTTCCTAAAACTACTCTGCGTTGCCACCACTAACACAAGAGAGTTCCAGTGGCTCCATGACCTCATTAATTCTCGGTATGGTAGGCTTTTTAACTTAGTTATCCTAAAAGGTATGTAGAGTGTCTCACTGTGATTTTAATGTACCTTTCCCTAACGCTATAGATGGAATACTTGTGAATTCAGATGGGCTCATATATTCAAACCTAATCACCAGATTGATGGGAGGTGACTAGGTCATGAGGAAAGAACCCTCAGGAATGGGATTAGTGCCTTTATTTAAAAGACCTCTAGCAGCTCCCTAGTCCTTTTATCTACTTTGCTCCTTTGCCACAAGTGAGGATGAGGACATCAAGAAGATGCCCATCTATGAACCAGGAAGTATGCCCTCACCAAATTTGCCAGGCCTGGACCTTGGACCTCCCAGCCTCAAGAACAAAGAGAAATAAATTCTTATGGCTTATAAACCATCCTTCTTAGGGTATCCTGTTATGGCAGCCTGAATGGTCTAAGACACCTGACAGCTAGTAATGTTGAGCATCTTCTCATGTTTTTCTCTTTAGGGGATTTCACCTATTTAAATATATTTTCCTATTGAATTGTTTGTCTTATTATTGAGTTAGAAGATTCTTTACATATTCTGGATATAAATCTTATATCGTGTGTGTGTGTGTGTATGTGTGTGTGTGTGTGTGTGTTGAATATTTTCTCTCAGTATGTGGTTTACCACTTCATTTTCTTAAGGATATTTTTGAAGAGGAGAATTTTTACATTTTTGTGAAGCGCAACTTCTCTTTTTACTCATGCTTTTTGTGTCTTGAGAAATGTTTGCCAGTCTCAGGGTCACAAAACTTTCTTCTACATTTTGTTCCAGAAGATTTATAGTGTTAGCTTATATGTCTATGATCCATCTCAAGCTACACTGGGGATAAAAGGGTGAGAGGTTCTGTTTCTGTCTGCAAGGAACTCATGACTTTGTGTGAAACACACAAGACAATGAACAATTGCAATATGGTGTGGAAATTGCTATATAGAGGTGTGAATGCACACATCACCTCCAGTAATTTAATCACATAAAAACAAGTGAGGCACATAAAATGTTAATACTATAAGGCACATACGGCCTGCAGCTGTAGCCCTGTGGCATTTGATCCCATCAGATCTTGGAAGCTAAGCAGGGTCGGGCCTGGTTAGTACTTGGATGGGAGACCGCCTGGGAACACCAGATACTGCAGGCTTGGGAGAAGGACTCGGCAACCTCCTCCCAAAATCAATCCACCATTGAAAACACTATGAATAGCCAAGAAGCACTGACAATAGTGTTTCCCCTGTTGTATATAGGGTCGCTATGAGTCGGATACTGATTTGATGGCACCTAACAACAACAAATAAGGCACAATCTGCTGCCTCATGCCATTGGAAAGTATATGGTGTGAGGTCAGGGCCATGGTCCGTTTATTTTTATAAGGCTATTGTTATTTAAATTTCAACTGCTTTTACTGATTTTTAGAGCTTCCATCCAAGATAAGGCTCCCTGGATCCTCCATGTTGGAAAGTTAAGTGGATAGTTTTTGGTCCTCATTTTACTTAGTCTCTCTATAGTTTTCTATTCTGAGCACATTTCTCCCCTCAACCATCTTTCTCTCCACTCTCAGGGAACTATATTCTTCTGGCTTTCCCTCTAGCTCTCTTTCTTTAGCTGGCACCTGCCCCTACCAGAGTGCAAACTATACTCACCTCATTTCTGTTCCTCCCTCATCTCCAGTTATTCTCCTCCAGTGTCATGGTGTTCTATACTGTCATCATCTACATGCCAAGGACCCCCAAATTATTCCATTGCAAGCCCATATATTGTTCTTAAACTCCAATATTTGAGAGATTCAGTTGCTCTGTATCCTTACCAATCCTTGGTAGGGTGAACTTTAGCCATTCTCATAGGTATGTAGAATGGTGTCTCACTGTAGTTTGAATGTGCCCTTCCATCATGTTGCTGTTGTTGTCGTTAGGTGCCATTGAGTCAGGTCTGACTCATAGCAACCCTCTGTGCAACAGAATGAAACACTCCCCAACATGGCACCATGCCCAGCACTATGTCAGTGCCTCTCTGCTATGCATAGGGTTTTCAATGGCTGATTGTTTTTCATGATTGTTTTGAGAATGGGCTGCCAGGCCCTTCTCCCATTTTTTCAGTGCTGGGGATCAAACCCAGGGCCTCAGAGTTTGCAGAGCAAGCACACTACCAAATGAGCTATAGCCATGATGCTATAGGCAGAATATTTGTAAATTTATATATTGACGCAGAAGAAAGGCAGTTTCTTTTAAAGATGAATGTATTCAGTGATAGCTCAGTACTCTATCATAATCCACTCTAGAAGGCTGGCAGAAGGCTGGTCAGTTTGAGTGCCAAGCACATTCTTCCCATAAGAAGTAATGGAAATGCGTTGTGGTTCTGGAACCATATTGAATGGCTACTTCTGATACACACATGCCACTCACACACTTAGCAATGAGTTATTTTTTTTTAAGTTCAATTGTTATTCTTCCTTTTTTCCTCTTTCCTTTCCTTTTCATGCTAGAAAGTTCCTTGGGTGCCACGATGACCATATGGTATATGTACATGCATATATATATTTTAAAAACCCATGAGATTGTGAACACAGCAACAGGGCAGGTCTTTACCACTTGAAATCAACACACAAAGTGACACTTTCCCTTTGTTTTCACCCAGCAGCATCATGGGTAATTGTGGCATCTCATATAGGTTTTAGTATGGCGGTTGAATGCCAAGCAAGTAGTTGAATGCTGAACCAGAATTCTCTCAAAAATACTGGCTGAGGACTGAAATGTTTGAGTATCAAGAAGTTTGAATGCTGAGGTACCACTGTACTTAACATATGCCCCCCAAATTCCACTTCTCCACACTTACCCCTCAAAAGTGAAAATGTATGTCCAAAGACTTGGCTGCTAATGTTCATAAGAACTTTATTCCTGAAAGCCCTTTGTTTATCCAGGCTCACTCATTTCTATGTATTTATCTCACAGGCATCTCCAACTTGACCTGTCTCAGGAA
Source organism: Pedetes capensis (assembly GCA_007922755.1). Classification (NCBI taxonomy): domain Eukaryota; kingdom Metazoa; phylum Chordata; class Mammalia; order Rodentia; family Pedetidae; genus Pedetes; species Pedetes capensis. The sequence goes on from VMDO01002298.1 coordinate 44,121, forward strand.
GAACCCTTGATTCCATCCTTTTTCATATATGAAGCTCCCCAAATCCTGCATCTCAGTCCATGGCATGGATACCTGGTAGGTTAGGCCTCTTGAGGCTGGGCACCTGGCTGAGGAGTGTTAGTTGGGCAAGTTAACTCCAAGCATGCACAAGTCCATGGAAAGGGGATGATTGGCCCTTTCCTCTGTCCTCATAACATTCAGACTATTGTGATGCACTACCTAGAAAGAATTTCCAGATTTCAGGCCCTCACCATCATTCTGGAGCATCTTGAATCCACTGGTGGATTAGTTACTTTTGTGTCACTATGACCAAAGTATCTGACAGAAATAAGTGAGGAGGGATTTATTTTGGCTCACAGTTTCAGTTCATCATGATGGGATGGTTCAGTGGAACAGGTGGTAGGAACATGTTTTGGAGGACAGTTGTTCCCATCATATGAGACAGGAAGCAGAGAGCAAGACAGGAAGCATGGGCCAAGTATAACCTTCCAAACATCCACCCACAGTGACCTTCTAGCAGCTAGGTCTCATTTCCTAAAGGTCCTACAGCCTCCCAAAATAGGACCACCAGCTAGGGACCAAGCATTCAAATATGAGTCTTTGAGGGACATTTTTATTGAAAGCATAACATTCTACCCTTGACCTCCAAAGGGTTGTGTTCATCTTCTAATACAGAATGAATTTGGTCTATCTGCAAGAGTTCCTAAAGTCTTAACAGTTCCAACATTGTTCAAAAGTCCAAACTCTAAGTCTCCTCTGAAATTCAAGACAAGTTCTCAAGCCTCTGAAAAATAAAAAAGAAAATTACATACTTTCAATATACAATGGCACAGAATAAACATTTCCACTCCATAAAGAAGGAACAGAAGGATAGCAAGGAAAGATTGGACCAAAGTAAGACCAAATTCCAACAAGTCCTGTAGTTTAAAGTCTGGCATCTGGCACACAGGGTGGTGTGATGTGAGCCTCAAAATGCTGGGACAGCCTTGTCCCTGTGGCCTTGCCATTGGAAGCCCACATGGCCTATTTCTTGGGCTGGCTCCACTCATTGCCAGTAAATTTCCTTGGTAGACATTCCATGTTCCTGGCATCTCCATCCTGGGGTCTCCATTGTGGCTTATGCTTCATTCTCATAGCTTCATGCTCTTTCTGGGGCTCCCCATGGGAATCAATCCTGGTGCACATTGCCTGGCATCTCAGGCTTTTCTCAAAAATCTTGTAGAAGTCTCCACAACCCTGTAACTCTTGCATTCTACATGCCTAAAAAGCCACCAGCATATAGACAATGCCAAGTTCTGCTGCCAGTTTGAGCAGTAGTCAGCCCTCCTTAGACCACAACTACAGTTGTCCCTGGGTTCCTGACCCATTAAAATACTTCTTTAGGTGGCCCTGTGGGGACAAAGATAAAAGAGACACTCTTTTCAAAGGGAAGTCTTTCAAATAAATTTGTAGTTTCATATCCTGAAGTGTCCAGTAATTAAAGTCTGGAAAATTCCTGAAAGGCCCTCAAGGTGTCTTTTCTATTGTTCCAGGGCAAAGTGCTTGGCTTCTCTTTAATAGCACTAATCTCTTTAACAACCACAACCTTTATGTATGCACCTTTAAATGCACTCTTTTCTTAACCAAACTCCATGTTTTTTACTACTTTCAGCTCTGCTTCTTCCTTCTGATTCTCACTGAAAAGCTAGCTAAAATCAGCCAGGAATAGCCATACCACAACCTCAATGCTATAGTGTCTTGAAATTTCTCCACCAAATTATTCTGTCATTTTAAAATTCAACTTCACTCACATTTTCAGGACATGGGAAAAATGTAGATAAACTATTTTCCAGAATATAGTATGAAGGGCCTCTGGTCCGATTCCCAATAGAGACCTCATCCCCATCTGAAATCTCATGAGCACCATCGTTACTGTCCACATTTCTGTTAGCATTCTGGTCTTTCAAATTCACACCAGAATCACCCATTAAGTTCTCCTTATAGTAGTGTAAGATTTTTCTAGCCAGCATCTCCAAACTCTTTCAAATTCCTCCCACAAATGAGTTCCAAAGGCCTAAGAATCCCACAGTCAGATTTAATCATAGCAATGACCCCACCCACTCTTGATACCATTTTTCCATATTAGTTACTTTTGTGTCACTGTGATCAAAATATCTGACAGAAACAACTTAAAGGAGGAAAGATTTATTTTGGCTCATGGTTTCAGTCCATCATGGCAGGGAAGGCCGGATGGAGTAGGCAGTGTATGTGGCGGGTGGCAGAGGATAGCTGTTCACATCACAGGAGATAGGAACAGAGAGTGAGATAGGAAGCAGAGACTGGGTATAACCTTCAAAGGCCCATCCTCAGTGATCTCCTTCTGCCAGCTCTGTCTTACCTCCTAAAGCTTCCACAGCCTTCGAAAATAGCCACCAGCTGGGACCAAGCATTTAAACATGAGCCTGTGGGGGACATTTTATATTTAAACCATAACACCTGGATATGGGACAGCATGTTGATTACCCTGCTCTGATTTCAACATGACAAGGACAACCTGAATGGTGTTCGATAGTGTAAAGAGAAGTCAAAATTTCAGACATGGAATTGTAGTTGAATGCAGGAAAGAAACCCACCTCTTCTCTCCCCTACTCCCAATTCCCACTCTTCTCCACCGTTTGACTTTCTTCCCATCCATCAGAACTGACTTTACAGTGAATCCTCTATGACTACTGTGTCTGATGATGAGCTCTCCCACCTGGAAACTACTTCATCTTTTGCCATCTGCAATGCTCAATTGGCACTGAGTCGATTGGCTTGTAGTATGAGCTTTATATGTGCAATCACTTATTTTTGTGATTAAATGAAAGGAGATGATGTGAGGGTGCCCACCTCCCTCTAGTCCTTTTCATACAATGCTATAATTGGCAGATGGCTTGTGTGTCTCTCCACAAAGCTGTGAGCTCCTTGTAGACAGAGACATTGCTGTCATCCTTGTATCCCCAGTGCCTGGCACCCAGTAGGTGCTCAGTGTTTGAATGCATGAATGTCAGAAAGTACCTTGTAAAATGTAAAGCGCTGCATGTGTGGGGCATGATGATGATGCCTTTTGATGCTGATGCTGTTTGGAAGCTGTCTCTCCAGCCAAGATTGCATTTTCTCCTCCCATGAACACATTGAAGACCCAGCCTTGTTCCCATGCACACAATGGGCAGTCCCTACACCTGCTGACTCATTGTAAGGAGATTCTGGTTGTCTCCTACATCCCTGACTTATCTTTGGAACGTGCAGCCAGACCTTTAAGCTGGGATCAGGTGAACAGTATGAGTCTTGACCTGCTCTATTGCTTACTAGCTGGTTACCTGGGCAAGGTCTGATTATCTCTGAGCTTCTTTCTCATGTGCAAATTAAGAGTCCGGGCAGCCTTATCGAGAAGCACTGTAGACAATCTCTGATCTCAGCATAGGGATGGTCACTGTTGGGACCAGGGGGGGCCTTGGGTGTCAGATATATACAGCCATGCCACCTCCTCTCCAAGAAGGCTGGGCGGAAGGAGGGAAGAGCTGGGCTCAGTAACCAGCCACAAACCAGCAGTGACAGGGAGGGAGCTCAGGGCAGAACTGATCTCCTTTTAAAATTCCAGGTCAGCGGTGTGTGCCTTGGATAAAGTTCAGGTAATTGTGCCTTTGGCTTGCCTCCGCCCCTCCCCCGCCTCTCCCCTGCTCGGCGCTGACAGCGTTATAATAATTGGGTGCCACTGCTTAAACTCACCAGCTCCAGCTTCCTGAAACGAACGTTGCAATTAGCAGTCCTCACCCTGTAATAAAGCCTTTAATATCCACTTTCATGGTTCATATTACAGTCATTCAAGCCTGTCCCCTCACACACAGCCTGTCAGGCAGTGGGGCTGGGTGCCCACGAGGGAGCTGCCCCTCTGAATGGCTCAGCACACAATTGTTCCAGAGGCCCAGCAATCCAGGCCAGGCAGCTGGGGAGCAGCGCTGGGAATGAGAAGGTATATTACTGCCCTCCAAGGCTCCCAGGGGCCAATGGGGGAAAAGGAGCAGGAAGCAGAGGGGTGAGGGCAGTATCCTTGCCTCTCCTTTTGGTCACCCATCAGCCCTCCAAGCTTCCTCCTCTCCTCTCCACTAACTCTCCTCTCCTCAGTGAGCCCCCTCTCATTCCGCTGCTGGACACTTTCAAAGAGGAGAAATGGCTGGGCCTGGAGGCACATGCCTGTAATCCCAGCAGCTCGGGAGGCGGAGGCGGGAGGATCGCAAGTTCAAGACCAGAGCAGTCTGCGTAACTTAGCGAGACCCTGTCTCAAAAAGTAGAAACAATGGGCTGGGGGCACAGCTCAGTGGTCCAGCACTTGCAAAGCATGCAGGCTCGCGAGGCCCTGGGTTCAACCCCCAGTACTACAAAAAAAAAAAAAAAAAAAAAAAAAGAGGAGAAATGGGGGAGAAATGCCAGGGAGAAATGGGTGGTTCTGAATGGGGCCTCTGCACCTGGGCACACCTGCCAGCCAGTCACACATCTCGGAGGGGGCAGGCTGTGCTGAATAGCACTTCAGAGGCTGTGTGTGCCAGGGTGGAGGTCAGCTTTAGTGAGGACTCTGGCCACCCTCACCTGAGGGATGACCATCCTGGGAAGTACTCAGCCTGCTTGTAATAAAACATAGGGTGGCAGAGTTATGCTGAGTCTCTCATGAAGTCATTAATTCGCAAACATTTAGTGAGTACTCACTATGAAGCCAGGCATTGTGGTGCACGCCTGTAATCCCAGTGTCTTGGGATGCAGAGGCAGGAGGGTCGCAAGTTCAAGACCAGAGGCCAGTCTGTGTAATTTAGTGAGACTCTGTCTCAAGAAGTAAAAATATGGGCTGAGGGTGCAGCTCAGTGGTCCAGCACTTGCAAAGCTTGCAAGCGCAAGGCCCTAGGTTCAACCACCAAAAAAAAAAAAAAAAAAAAGGATAACTATCTAGTCACATTGTGCCATGCACAAAGGTGAGTCAAATCTAGAACCTGTCCTCACAGAGCCAGAGTAAAGAACAGACAACAAAGACAGTATCCACAGTGGAGAATCCTAGTGGCAGGCACAGCAGGAGGGGCCTAGTGGAAGGAGGGGACATCCAAGGCTTACTGAAGGAGGGATAGTCACACGTGACTATTGTCTTTTCTCAGAGTGGCCAAGTACTATTCCACCCCACACACTCTCTCAGAAACTTGCCATGCCCTCTTCAAGATGGAGCTTATGTCCCCTTCCCTTGAACCTTGGCAGACCCTGGTGTCAACCTCAGTGAGTAGAACGTAGTAGTAGGATGCTGTAAAACTTCCAAAGTTAAGTTATAAAAGGCCATGCAGCTTCTAGGAGCTCATTTCCCTCTTTCCAGATGCTTGCTCTAGTAATGCAGGTGCCATGATGGGAGGAAGCCCAAGCTATGTGCAGCAGCTATGTGCAGTTATTCCAGCTCAGAGCCATAGCTGAAGACCACGCTGACTCAACCAGACATGTGGCTGAGAAAGCCCTCAAGGAGAGTGGAGGCTCAGCCTCTGACTACAACAGTGCGTGAGACCATAAATAAGAACCACCTGAACCTAGTCAAGTCACAAAATGTGAGCTACAGTAATAAAGTGATTGCTAATGTTTTAAGACACTAAATATGGAATGACTCATTGTACAAGCTATAATGAGAACAGTGATTCTTAAGTTGCAATAGAGGTTGACTAGATGGTGGATGGATGGTGCTCCAGGCAAAAAGGTCAATGCATGCAAGGTACAAATGCATGAAATAGATGGTTGTGATTGGAGCCCAAAAGAGCTGGTATTGCCATGGATACCCAGGGGGGGATAAGAGGGAGGGGAAGCCATGCAAGGTTGGATAGCCCGGAGCTGAAACTGGATCCTGTAAGGTCATGGGAAGTTATGGAGAGTGTCAAGCATCTCTGGATTTAGGAAGAGGACCAGCAGCAATGTGGACAATGGGATGGCGGAAGAATAGGCTGATTCATTGAGTAACTATTTATTACCATCTGTGCAAGTGCCAGCCTCTGGGCTGCCTCATGGGGAAGACAGACAGATAGGAAGCTACTCTGTGAATCTGTTCAAGACAGGAAGACAGTGGCAGTAGGGATGCAAAAAAGACAGTCACACAATACTTCAAGTGTAAGATCGGTTTTGTGGCCAGATAAATATGAGAGATGGAGGAGAGGGAAAGACCAGGGTTTCTGAATTGTAAGAGTTGGAGTTGTTAGTCCCTGAAATAGAAAATTGAAGGAGAAGCAGGCTTTAGGAGGAAGATAAAGGGCTCCATTTGGGACATAGTGGTTTTTATGTAGATGAAGATGTCCCATGGGCAGCTGGTTTTACAAATCCTGGAGCTCAGGAGAAAGGGCTGGACTTTAAAAGACAGAGATGAGATGTATGTGCACAATCAAGCCACAGGAGAGCCCAGAAAATGGGAAGGGATGAGCACCAAGGGCAAAATTCTGGAGGGAGCTAGAGAGAGGAAGGGAAGCAAGAGGAAGGGGCTGAGAGGAAACAGCAGGTAAGGTAGGACAGGTGTAGGTGGGGCCCAAAGACAAGGAGGGGGAGTGTCCAGTGGGAGTAGTCAGAGATGTCACTCATGCAAATGACCGTGTGGATACCCAATGTCTGGTTTCTGTTGTATGTATGTCATCAGGAGGAGGAGCAGTCAGGCTGGGCAGGCAAGGAAACCAGTGGGAAGTGAGGGGAGAAATCAGGCACTCCTCTCCTGGGAAAGAGTAAGTTGGGCATCTCTTGGTTGGGGTTGGTGCTCCTTTGTACAGGAAAAGAGTGGGATATAATGACTAGGCATATTTCTTGTCTGAAGTGACAGATGTGTCAAATCACAGAATATTGGGTGCAAGGATGCTGGACACCATCAAACCCAGCTCCCCTCCACTGCCACTGCATTAATTCATTTTCTGTTGCTATAACAAAATACCTGAGGTGGGAAAATGTACAAAGAAAGAGAATTTGTTTAGCTTACCATTGTGAAGGCTGCAAGTCCACAACTAGGTAACCACATTGGTTGGGTCTCTGGTGAGGGTCCCCTTGCCTGCATCACATCCTGGCAAGTGGCATTGTGGCCGGTGTGCCTATGAGAGGGAGGGACCACAAGGTGAGACAGGAAACCAGAGAGATAGAGAATGAGAGCAAGAGTGATTGAGAGAGAGAGATACCAGGGCCAGAGAGGGAGTTCCTTCCTGTTCTGTTTCCTGTTGCACCTGGGCCCACAGCTGACTGGACAGTGCCTGCCCATATTCAGAATGAATCTTCCCCACTCATTGTGCTAACACCACAACCAGTCTTCTCTGGAAACCCTCACAAATGCACCTGTTGCTAATGCCTTACCAGTTCTCTAGACAGCCCTCAATACAGTCAAGTTGTCAGCCACAGTTAACTATCCCAAGCACCATGTTACAGTTGAGGTCATTGAGAGCCAGAGTGACAAAGTGAGTTTTGGTCTTCAGGGACCAGAGCCCAAGGTCCTGGCCTCCCAGACCAATGGTCTTACTCTTCTTCCCTGCAAACCCCAAGAGCAGCAGCGAGGTTGCAGTGTCTTGCACGGGCCGTCCTGGTCTTGCAGTAGATGCTTAAGCATCCATGCCTCTCCCGGCCGCCCAGCCTTCATCCTGCAGCTCGAGAAGCTTCCGCAGCCATGTCTGCTCAGCCTTCTCCAATGCCTGCTCCTCAAGCTGCCACCGGCTTACAGAGGTATTCAGAAATGGGTGGTGGGCTGAGGAAGGCAGGGGCAGAGGGTTGAGGACATGGCCTCAGTGGAGGGGGAGCAGGAGACAAAAGAGAAAGGCGTCAGGTAAGTATGCCCCATGGCTTTCCAGGGACCCCCACCACCTCCCTGCCTGCCCGTCCTACCTGCCCAGCCCAGTGCCAGCAAACCAAGCTGCACTAACGGAAGCTAGGCAGGTGCTTAGCGGCTCTAATGGGTTCCATTCGAAATCCTCCACAACAAGGTAATTATGCTAGGAAATAATAAGCGTGTCAGTCTTTCTGGAAATGTTTTTACATGTAGCGAGGGGGGAGCCGCACTATTGTTTTTCAAGTGCATCTCTACTCTTGTACATATTAATTAACTCTGCTCCTGCCATTTGTATTATTCATAAGTGTCTTGGGGCTGCAATAACGTAGTACTCCCTTCCTTGGCTTGGAATCATTTTTTTAATTTCAGATTCTTTTTTGACTAATTGCACTTGTGGTTTGTGCCTTCTGTACCAGGAGTCCCATTCCCTGGCTCTTTCCCCACATTTTTCTTCCTTTCTCTCTCCCTCTGTTTCTTCTAGAGGCACTGACTTGCAAGGGATTTGCCAGGTCCAAAAAGGAAGGAGATTTGGGCTTGGGTGGCTCTGCCTTTCAGAGACTCTGGGAAATTGCATCCCGCTTTCCTCACAATGTCTGCAACCTGCCTCCTCCTCGCTCTTGCCCTCCCCATCTTGCCACTCAGCCCTGGCTGAGGAACGTCCCAGAACGACTCCACTCTCTATTTCATCTGGCACTTAAAAAAATTAATAGACTTTAGGATTTTGAGTGGTTTCAGGTTGACAGAAGAATCGGGTGGAAAGTACAGAGAGTTCCCACGTCCCCCTCATGCCCACTTCAGTCTCCCATTACTGGCATCTTACATTAATGTGGTACATTGGTTACCACGGAACAGCCAATTCTGACCTGTTAGTAGTAAATAAAGTCCATAGTCTACATTAGGGGTCACTCTGGGGTTACACATCCTGTGGGCTTGGGCAAATGTAAAGTGTCCTATATCCATCATGAAGGGAGCATCTAGAAATGTTACTGTGCTCTAAAATTCTTCTGTGGTCCCCCTCTTCATCCTTTCTCCCCTTTTCAATTCCTAGAACTTCTGGTAGGCACTGGTTTTGTTTTTTTGTTTTTTTTTCAGGCTAGGGAGTTGAACCCAGGGCCTCACACCAGATTTTGCACATGCTCTACCACTGAGCTGCAGCCCCAGCCCTTTTTAAATTTTTTATCTTGAGACTGGGTCCCACTAGATTGCACAGGCTGCCTCTGGCCTCGAACTTGGGATCTCGCTGCCTTTGCCTCCCAAGTTGCTGGGATTATGGGCATGAGCCACTGCACCTGGCCAAGCACTGATCTTTTTACTCTCCACAGTGTTGCCTTTTCCAGAATATTCTATAGTAGGAATCACACTGTAAGTACCCTTTCCAGATCTCGCAATATCAGATTCAAGTTTGAGCTCTTGAGTTGGTGGAATATGGAATCTGGCCCCGGCCAGGGTGTGGGCTCCTCAGGGGACAGGGACCGTGTTGTTGTGTGGAATCTCCCTGGCTCTCCCTGGACTCCAGTAGCCATGCACAGGCCAGGGCAGGTGGAGGCCCCACCACATACTGCCTTGTTGGACCAGGTGGCCTGCAAGAGCTGGGGTTCTGAGAACCAGTGAGATATCTGGAAACAGTTGTCACTGAGGTGTTCATTGGTTTCCTCTAGAGCAGAAAATGCAGGGCCCAAGAGAGTGGGGGCCATGCAGAGTGACTTCCCAGGGCACTGCTCACCCCAGGTGGCCTAGGGCTTAGGGGCTAAGCAGCAATGCTGAGTTCTCTGGGAGGAACCGCTTATGACATGGTTAGCATGTAGAGAAGCAAGTGGCTGTCCATTGTGGCTGAGCCTCACTGTGTGGGGCCTTGTGGGGCCCCGTGGTTCTCTGGCTCTGTATGAACACACCACAGTGGCCCCACCCTCCTCTTCCTCACCCTGACCACTGCCTATGGCAGTATCTCTGAGAGCGTCTTTATTTCTAACCAAGCCAGACCTCTGCTCCGTGATCTGGGCAGCCAAGAGTGAAAACTGAAAGCAGCCCTTTCTCCATATTTAGCCAAGATGTGAGCCAAGGACAATGCTCGATAGATAATGGGGGAAGGGGGGCGAGAAGACCCATGGCCCCAGTCTGGTTCCATTCTTTGCCCAAGATGGTGGCAGGGTTTCAGGGTTTCCATGCCTCTGGGAATCAGGGAGGCTCCTGTCCTTGATCATCTATCTCTGAGCTTCCTGTTGGGAAGTCCTTCATGGTGCGCAAACCAAACATGGTGCGCGGGAAAGCTGAGATGGGTCACTTGTTGCTCTAGTCCCTTTGGGGTACAAGCAATGGCTGGATCCTGGTTGACAAGGGCTGGGGGGATTGCAAATCCAGTAATCCAACTAAATGAGTGGGATCCAAGACACTCAGACTCTGCAGATTGGAGAAATCAGCTGAAATATTTGTGACCTACTCTAAGAGCCAGTCTGCAGCTGTACCACCCTGCATCTGATCTGGTCTGATCTTGGAAGCTGAGCAGGGTTGGGCCTTGTTAGTACTTGGATAGGAGACCATCTGGAAATATCAGGTGCTATAGGCTTGGGAGAAGGACCCAGAAGCCCACTCCTGAAACAATCAGCCATTGAAAACCCTACGAATAGCAGAGAAACACTAATAATAGTGCTAGGCATGGCACAGTGTTGGGGAATGTTTTGTTCTGTTGTACATAGGGTCACTGGGAGCCATACCTGACTCAATGGCACCTTAAAATAACAACTCTGAGACCCAGGAGTGTGAGTTGGACTGGCTCTAAAGCAGCCCTCTCTGGTCAGTCCTTACCCACTCCCAAATCATCAAAGTGGTTGTGGTGTCAATTCAAACCTGGAAAAGGATTCTACTGCATAGACTGCACAGTAACTTGAAGTGGTGAGTGCTCTCTAGGGTTTTAAAGCCCTAACATTCTGCCAATTCCTCCAAGGCTCCTGTTTGCACATCAGGAATTAAGTTTCAGATGATGGACAGATGGAGGCAAAAGCTTTGGATCCTATGTATCTTGGCCAGTGTCCCCAGAGTCGCTGTATCAAAGGACACATGCCAGGGCAAATGTGGTCCTTCCACTCCAGGGGCGCACATTGGCACCCACCTTCTCCTGGGGCTGGGCTGCTGTCTGGATGAAGTTTCCATACCCGTGGAGACCGTGGATTGCAAATGGCAAGAATCCACCAGGGACAGCCTCTGGCACAGCCACTTCCCTGGGCCACCTCTGCTCTGGTGTGCCCAGCCCCTGTTGTAACACAGAGCCAGAGCCCCAGCTGGTGCCCACCTCTGGGCTGCTGGCCATTCCTGGCCTGATACCCTCAGCTCAGCCTGGTGGGTCTGCTGCTCTGTTCATACCTAGAAGCTGGGTGGAGGAAGACCCACTGGGAGCAGAACCCATTTGAGGGGCAGATGCACAGGAACCTGGCAGGGGGAGGAGCCAGCGCAGCTTCATCCAGATTCCAACTTTTGCCCTGTGCTGCAGAGGACAGTCCTCTCACCTCTGAAGCCACACGCTCTTGGGCTTGAACCAGACATAGCTACTCATGGGCTTTGTGGATTTCAGGCCACTTGGGCACCCCCAGCTTTAGTCTTCACATCTGTGAAGTGGGGGCAGCTGCCCAACTTTGTAAGGATGCTGTGAAGACAAGGCAGAGCCCTGTCTGGGAGGCCCCTGCATGAGGTCTAGTGAACAGCAGCTCCTCAAACCCTGCTGTTCTTCTCACGCCTCCTCTCAAGCCAAAGGAATCCTTTTCAAGCTGGGCATGTGGCTCACACCGAGTAGGCAGTGACTTGGGAGGCTAAGGCAGGAGAATCACAAGTCCGAGGCCAGAGGCAGCCTGTGTAACCTAGGGAGACCCTGTCTCTCCAAATAAAATAAAATATTAAAAAGGGGCTGGGCGTGCAGCGCAGTGGTAGAGCACTTACAATGTCTGCGCGAGGCCCTGGGCTCAGCCCCCAAATACCTCAAAACAAACAAACAAACAAACAACAACAACAAAACTCCTTTTGTCTTCTTTTCAATCAGCTGGTCAGTTCTCTCTTTCCTCCCACTGCCTGTCTTTTTCCTTTTCTCTCCTTGCTCATGAGTCACCTTCTTATCGCATACCCTTTGTGTTAATTTCTTGTGTATAGCACCATAAAAATGGGAGAAGGATGTGCCAGCCCATTCCCAAAACAATCAGGAAACCCTATGCCTAGGAGAGAAGCACTGACATAGTGCTGATATGGCACAGTGTCAGGGAGGGTTGCATTCTGTTGTACATCGATTTGTTATGAGTCAGACCGGACTCCATGGCATCTAACAACAATGACAATTTCACCAAACGGTTGAGGTTTGCAGGTATGTCCATGTTCTCAGCCAATAAAGATTTATCAGATGGCTGTTCTGCAGCAGGCCATGTGCTAGGCAGGGCAGTTACATTCAGGAGAAAGACATGCATGCTTACTACTCAGCTTGAAATCATAGTCTCCTGGGGAAGACTGGTGTTGAAAAAGCCATTTTAATACAGAACAAAGGTTAGTATCACTTAGCATGAGAGTGGTAAACCTGGGCCAGTTGATCAGGAAAGGCTTCCTGGAGGAGGTGGCACAGATGAGGCACCACGAGGCTTCCAAAGCTCTCCTTCACCCACACGTTCTGTCCTTTAGCTGCAGGCACACGCTTCATCCCCATGGCCAGATCCCCTGCTTTGTGTATCTTAAAATAAATGTTTACATAATTTTATCCCCTAAAGCTTTCCTGGCACTTACACATAATTCCATGAAGTAGCAAAGTATAATTAAAAAAAAAAAATCAGACTGGGTGCCATGGTGCACATCTGTAATCCCAGTGACTCAGGAAGCTGAGGCAGGAGGATCTAAAGTTTGAGACTGGAGGCAGCTTATATAACTGAGACCTTGTCTCAAAATTAAAAACAAACAAACAAACAAACAAACAAAAAAACACTTAAAGGGACCAGGGGGAAGCTTAGTGCTAGAGCACTTTCCCAGCATGTGCAAGGCTCTGTGTTCAACGCCCCAGTACTAAAAAAAAAAAAAAAAAACCTAAAGAAATTATATGAACTAAGGTCAGAGGCAAAAGCAACATGCAGCCACAGGACACACAAGAAACTGCGTGGTTGATCAAGTTGAACCGCCTTTTAAATCTGCATATCCAAGCAGCCAGCATAAAGTTAAATGTGAGCAGGTACAAAGTTCTCATCATCCTTCCTACCTCATTTTCCAAGGAAATAAAGCTTTTATGGGATGGCTCTCCCTGCGGTGGATGCCGACTGACTATTGAGCAGCACCGCCATCCGCCCTTTCTGGAAGGAGGACGGAGGCAGATGTTTTGTGGACGAGTCTCACAGCGTCTCCAAGTGTAGGTCGGGGAATACTCGGCCAGACAACTCCAGTGCCTGGAAATCATCTGATCTGATCTGCGAAATGTTTGGGCCAGTAGCTTTTTTTTTTTTTTTTTTTTTTGGTGGTACTGGGGGTTGAATCCAGGACCTCGAGCTTGCATGCTTTGCAAGTGCTGGACCACTGAGCTGCACCCCCAGCCCAGTTTTTTACTTTTTGAGACAGGGTCTTGCTAAATTATGCAGACTGCCTCTGGTCTCAAACTTGCGATCCTCCTGCCTCCGCCTCTCCAGCTGCTGGGATTCCAGGTGTGTGCCACCGCACGCCCGGCGGTAAGTGGCTTTTGATGCTGACTGCCACCCAAATCAACTCTAAGTAGGATATGGCCCCTCCCTACTCCCAGGGGACTCGTGCAGTGGTGTGGGAGGGATCTCAGAATCTGTGCGTTTCTGAAGCCGTTTCTGAGTCACAGCTACATTTGAGAAAGGGTGATGTCTAACAGAGTTTCTCAGCTTGCTCTACAAAGCCCCAGAAACCTACAATCTGCCCCAGGGCTACTCCAGGGAACATGGCTGTCAGTGGCTGTAAAAGGGCAGGATTAAGGGTGGGGGTGGGGGGAGGTAGGGATGCTCTGTTGTTGTTGTTGTTGTTAGGTGCCAGGGAGTCGGTATCCACCTCGTAGCGACCCTGCATACAACAGACGAAACACTATTGTCAGTGCTTCTCTGCTGTTCATAGCTTCTCAATGGCAGATTGATTTTTGGGAGTGGGTTGCCAGGTCCTTCTCCCAAGCCTACAGCACCTGGTGTTCCCAGGTGGTCTCCCATCAAAGTACTAACCAGGCCCGACCTTGCTTAGCTTCCAAGATCTGACGGGATCGGGTGCCACAGGGCTATGGCTGCAGGGGTGTGAACAAATGGCCTTTGAGTCCAGGATGAACCTCTAGTGCCCAGATCCTCTTTTTGACCTATCGCATGGTCCAGGAGGCCCCCAGTGGAGCTGATGCACAGAGAAGGCATCTGCAGGCCAGGAGGAAGCAGACCGAGGACATCGCCTGGGTCCCAGTGCTGGGGGATGGGAGACCTGGCTGGGCCAGGCCAAATGTCTTCTTTTTTGAAGTGAATGAAGCCACCATCCTACAGGGTGGACTCTTTCTTTTCCTCCTCCAGGTCCGGAGTTGCAGATCACCGCCCTGTGCCAGGAAGCCACTTCCACTCATGCTCCATAGCATCTGGAACTGGGCTGGGGGCAGCAGGCAGGAGCGTGAGCACTCCAACATCCACCACGGGGCCCGTAGGGAGAGGCAGAGGCAGGGAGGCAGGGAGGTAGGCCGGGCCATGGGCGGCACCCTGGTTCTCAGTCCTGGCCACAGGGAAGGGAGAGGGGCAGGTGAGCCGCATCTGCCAACACTGTACTTCACAGGACACAGTGATTGCCTGCAACAGAAGACCGAGAAGAAACAAGGGGCTCTGAACCTCCTCCCAAGGGGACAGCACCCGCCTCACACAGTGCAGCTTGGCCTTTACTAGGCTAGTAGGCTGGGCTACTGGAGGGAGAGTTCAAGGTCTCATTTGCAAAAGGCATTCCCAGCTAAACCACAAACAACTAAAAACAGAATGAAAACAAAACCCAAATAATAAGCGAGCAGGCGACAAGGGAATGCCACGCGCCCTCTGCAAATGAGCCTCTGTGAGTTTCTCATCCCAGCCCAGCACTGGAGCAGCAGAGAGTTCAAGGGATCTGCAGGCTGACAGGGCAGGGACGGGGTTGCAGATTCTCTGGGCGGCTAACCAAGGGCCTTGCAGATGTTTTGAAAACCTGCCAGCAATGAAACCCAGCTGTCTACTCATGTTTTGGGGAAAGCAATCAGGTAGACATGAGGTATCAATTAAAGGTTGAATTGTACCCCCCTCCCAAAATGTATGTTCAAGTCCTAGCCCCTGAGACCTGGGAGTGTGACTTCTTTGACACTGGAGGAGGGTGGACCTAATCCAGTGACAGGTACCTTCATGGAAAGAAGGAATCTGGGACACAAACACAAATAAACAGGCGGAGCCTCGTGAAGTCAAAGGCAGAGGTTGGAGTGATGCAGCTACAAGCCAAAGGCCACTTGGTGCTACCAGAAGTTGGAAGGGCAGGAAGGATACTCCCCCTGCAAGCATTGGATGGAGGGTGGCCCTGCTGCCATCTTGATTTGGGGCTTTGGCCTCCAGGGTCATGCAAGAAAGAATTTCTATTGTTTTAAGTTACCAGTGTGGGGTGTTTTGTTATGGCAGCTCTAGCAAACTAATACACTAATCTTTTGCAAAAAGTAAGGATCCCAATAAAAAATGTCATGCAAATAGGCAGTACCAGCCCTTCCATGGGCAGGGTCAGAATGTGTCCTAAGAGATGATCAGTGCTATAGTTAGCAGGACCAATGGCAAATATCTGGGCTCCTTTCCCTTTCAGGAACTTGGGAGGCACACATTCCCTGCCCACTAGGTCCCACCTCATGACTCACTTTGGCCAATGGAATGTAAGCAGAAGTGAAGTATGTTGTGCAGACATGTCCAGGTTTCTCATGGCAGTACTCTAGCCCCTGGCTCCCGAAGCTGGCGTGGTGGCATGGTGGGACTGAGCCCCAGCTTGGCCCTGTGAATACATAATATGAAGGAGATGCAAGCTCTCCATGTTTTAAGTGACTTCAGCTTGGGAGATGTTACGCAGCCTCACCTCCCCCAACCTGACTGGCAGCATGGCTCTGCTCTGGCAGATACATGCTCAACATCTCCAAGTTTGATAAGGTGATTGGGGTACGGCTGTTTCTCAGAGAAAGACACCTTAGTCCATTTTCTGTTGCCAACAACACAGTACCACAGGCTGGGTGAAATAAAGAACAGAGGGAGGTCGGAGGTTGCAGGGCTCTGTCTGGCAATGGCTTTCTTGCTGGCAGTGTCCTAAGGAGGTTCTGGGCATCCCATGGTGAGAAACAAGTGTGCACAGGAATGTCTGCCTGTGCCTGCCTGGTCTCCCTCTGATTCTTTATAAAGCTACTAAGGTTGAATCATGAGACAGCACACCCTGATGACCTTATCTAATCCTCATCACTTTCCAAAGTCCTCACCACTACATTCTATCACCAGATTAAGTTTCCCCTTCTTAAGACCTCCCCTCGGAGCTTAAGTGTTAACATATGCAGCTGCAGGGGACACTCAGACCACATCCAGACCACAGCACAGGACCACCAGGTGCTTGCAATGGTCATACATAAATCTCCAGTGACTATCATGGTGGATATGACTGTTAGGGTAGAGTCTCTCATAAATCCTATGGGACAGTGATAACATTTATCCTTACATGACAAAGGAAATTAACTCATAACACAGAACTGCTGGAATCTACACCATTATAGTGGGTGGGTGGCTGTTACATGTACCCAAAACAAGTCACTTTGTTTTACAGTAGTTATTTCTAAGGCTGTCATCCTGACAGTCATGGAAGATGCTATCTGCTGAGTTTCTGTGCCTCTCTGTGACAAGGGAGGGGTAACATAACAAAGTGGAAGCTACTGGGTTTTTTTTTTTTTTCTTTTCTTGTCTTGTCAAAAGAGTACTATTCAGATAATCCAGAAGGAATTTCAAGTCATTAAGATACATATTCAAAAGAAAGGCCAGACTCAGTCTTAAATTACCTTCTTCTTGTTGTTGTTAGGTGCTGTCGAGGCGGGTCTGATTCACAGTGACCCTGTGTACAATAGAACAAAACACTCCCGACACTGTGCCATGCCCAGCGCTATTGTCAGTGCTTCTTTGCTATTCATGGGGTTTTCTATGGCAGATTCTTTCAGGAGTGAGTTGCCAGGTCCTTCTCCCTAGCCTGCAGCACCTGGTATTCACAGGTGGTCTCTCTAGCTTCCAAGATCTGATATGATCGGATGCTAAGGTGCTATGGCTGCAGATATTGTATTACCTTAGCTCAGAATTATTCCCAGATTTCAGGGTGGCTATTCATGCCATGCTTGGCACTCAGAACATGACAAAACTGCCTATGCTAAGTTCATAACTCTTGGTCAATAACCAACTCCTTCCACAAAATCAGAAGTCAGTAGGTCAATAAAAGCTGCAGACAATCTGAGGTTCTCTTTATCAGATTTCTCCTCAAAATGAAAAAGGGTATCAAAGTAGTGAAGAGTAAAATCACCTGCTGACATCTTGTCTGCCCTTCAGGGACAATTATGGGTTAGAGAAACCCATATTTATAGTGTTCTGAGAAACCTATTAAACTTGTAGTTTCTGGGAGAATAGTAAATACACACTTCGTAAAATGAAAGGACAACTTTCTCTTCTCCACTCATACACTAGCAATAACCAGGGCAAACAATTTGGCACAGTCCCTTACCACATTCAGTCCAGAGTGATGATATCCCAGTATTTAGTAGTCCTGGTTCAAAATGGAAACACATTCAAATTACGTTGTTTGGGGTGGGCTTATCTATGAACCCACACATGTCTGTCAGCTGTGGGGGCTTGGATGTTGTTGTGATGCTGAAAGCTTTGCCCACTAGCATTTCAGATACCAGCAGGGCTACTCATAGTGGACAAGTTTCATCTGAGCTTCCAGACTAAGACAGACTAGGGAGAAGGACCCAGCAGCCCACTCCTGCAGCAATTAGCCATTGAAAACCCTATGCACAGCAGAGCAAAACTGTCAAGTACAGTGCTGGAAAATGAGCCCCCCAGGATGGAAAGCATACAAGGAATGACTGGGGAAGAATTTCCCCCTCATGTCAACCTTAATGACTGGAATGGAGTAAAGTTCCTGGGACCTCCTTTTGTTTATGTGGCATGACTCAAAATGAGAAGAAACACCGTGACTGAAACAATGGGCTCAAATGTAAAAAGATAGTGTGCATGGCACTGTGCTAGGTAGTGCTTCATTCTGCTGTACTTAGGATCATCATGAGTCGGATCCAATTCGATGCACCCAACAGCAGCATTATCTATTCAGGGGAGGGCAGGGTGAAGGGAACCCAGCAACTCAGGGTACGGAGCCATTGAGCTGTGCCCACTCAAAGCCCAAGAGAACAGGGGAGGGAATGGGACCACCAGCTGGGAAGAAAATCAGAGGAAGAGGCTGTCACCTTGGATGACTGGGCCAAGCCCTGAGGTGACCCTGCAGAGCAGCATCCAGAGGAATACCTGCCTGGCCTCCCTCCTTCCTCCCTCCGACCTCTGGCCAGGGCTCCCCATTGGCCAAAACCAGCTGGCAGCCACAGAGCTTGCGAGCCCATGAGTGGGGCTCATTCAGGTCACCCCTAGAGCAGAGAGGGGACGTGGAGACAAGCACGGGACTTTGAATGCCACCCTCATTACCTGTCCTGCCGGTTTCCTCCTCAAGAGCTCTTTCAGCCTGTTCTTCAGAATGCCAAGTCTGGTGTGCACGTGAGTATGTAATTGTTTCCCTAAAGCTGGCTCTGGAATGACGAGGTCCACAAGGACTCCTATGTAGGATTGAGTCACTTAGCCTTCCCTTCGCACTGACCCACACAGGGGAAATGAGGAGTCACACTCTCACGGCACCCAGATTGTAGGGTGACCCTTGGGCATCAGGATTTCATATTGGAAGTCCAAAGGCCCTCCCTTCACTTAGGGCACCTCAAGTTCCTAAGCAATTGGGTCCCACAACTGCCACTTTTCTCAGTGGCTCTATCCTGGTCAGAGAGAGGAAGGCAGGGGCCATGGCTCAGACAGAGGGTACAAGGTGGAGAGGTGCTGCCTCGGCTACACCTCAGCCAGGAAAAACCTTGAGGGCCATTCCTCTGCCCTCCCCCAGTCAGTACATGATGCATCGTAATCTCCTGACAGAAGACTCCCAGGCTCCAGAAACCTGATGTTTACTCAGCACCTAACTTTGAAGCCCTAGGCAAACATCAATTCTGCCCTCCCAGCTTAAAAAGATGGAGAAGTGGTGACTTCTTTCACCCTTCAAAAGGCCCACCCTAAAAAGGGCAGAAAGCTGTTCTCAGGCTAAGCTGGCAAACTGGATGACCTTGCACAAGCCCAATTTCTCTGAGTCTCGGGGCTCCTTTCCTTTGTATAAAGGGGACGATGAACTCTACTCTGAAGAGCCAAAGTCCTAAAATCCTCGTGCAAGGACCCACCAGTGGGCCTGGCAGGTGGTGGCCCACCTGGAGTCACTTATCTCTCTTCGCTCCTCCTCCAAGAGGGTCATGAAGGAGGGAGTTGGGTCACTCTCCCTAGGGAGCTCACAGTCTGATTGGGAAAGGGGAAGAGACGTGGGGACAGGGAGGCCCCAGGCTGCATGAGTGCAGTGTGCAGGGAAACCAGAAGGGATTTCTGCCTGGTGCTTGTTCTGCAGGGGTGGCATATAGGAAAGCGGGGATGGCTGCAGGGGCAGCAGGGGAAGAGGAAGGGCCCCATGCCACCTGTCTCCCACCCACAACTTAGCCTCCAAGTCCTCAAGCTTTTGACTCATCAAATGGATGCAAAATTTGTTTTTTAAGCCTTTCGTTTTTCTAACGCATGTATAAGCTATGGCTTGACCCATCCCAGGCCAGCGACTGGGGGCCCCAACTTCAGAGTTGGACGCATACACTGTGCAGACTCCAAGCAAATTACTCATCCTATCTGAGTCTCAGCTTCCTCACGGGTCACATGGGGCTAATGGTCCCATCCTCATGGAAGGATGAAGAGAAATCAATGAGACCATAGGCTGAGCTTCCCAGACCCGAAAATCCCAAACCCCAAATGCTCTATGGTCAGAAATGCTTGGTGAGCCGATGTAGTGCCACACGTAAAAAGTTCTACACCTGACCTCGTGTGGCAGCTCATGGTCAAAGTGCAGGCACACTAAAAAATCACACAAATGACCTTCTGGCTCTGCATACAAGGTGTGTATGAAACAAAATAATTTCATGTTTAGATGTGCGTCCTAACCCCATGATATCTTATTGTGTGTGTGCAAATATTCCAATTTTTTTTAAAATCCCAAATCCAAAACCCTTCTGGTCCCACACACTGGATAAGCGCAACTCAGCCTGTATCCACAAGTCACTTCCCAATGTGCACTATCAACACCTGTGTCCTACGGCCTTTCTCCCCACCATCAGCTACAGCCTTGACCCACACTGGTTTGTCTCAAAGTTAATTTCTAAACTTTCAAAGATCAATGCAACAATCTGCACTTTCCATACGCCTGGTCTAGTGGGACAACCAGACACACGAATCGGTTGTGAATCTACAGAATGAGAAGCTTCTCACGCCTTAGCAGCTGGGGCAAGGGTTCTTTCAGAGCTTACATTTTGGGGCTCTGGATTGGCCTCAGACGGGTTCTTCTCCTTAGACTAGTCTAGACTAACCCTCTCCTTAAATAATCAGCCATTTAAAAAAACTGTATGAATAGCAGAGAAGCACTGTCAAATATAGTATCAGAAAATGAGCCCTTGAATGCTGGAAGACATTCAAGAAATGACTGGGGAAGAGTTGCCCCCTCAAAGTAGAGTCAACCTTAATGACAGGAAAGGAGGAAAGCCCCTGGGCCCTCCTTTTGCTGGTGTGGCATGACTCAAAATGAGAAGAAACACAGTGGCTGCAACAAGGGGCTCAAACATAAAAAGAGAGGATGGGCATAGCACAATGCTGGGCAATGCTTTGTCCTGTTGTACATAGAATTGCTGTGAGTTGTGTCCCACTCCATGGCACCTAACAACAACATCGGCCTTGGCAGCCCAAAGGAGAAGATGCTTAAGCTGAGTCATAAGTAGTGAATCAGTGCATTCATGAAGCAGTAGCATGTTGACAGACGGAATTGCATCAGCGAAGGCAGAGGGGTGCAAAATTGGTCTTGGTTAGGGAGGTGATGCTTCATCACTTAACTAAAGAGTGGGGGCTGGAGAAGGTCCACAGACTATGTCAGGGAGAAAGACCTCAGGGGGATTCCTCTGCCCCACAGTCAGCATCATAAGACATCATAACCTCCCAGAGATAAGACCCTAAGCCACCAGAAACCCAGGCAATGCCTCTGTTTATTCAGCGCCTCTCTCTGAAGCCCTGGGCAAACACCAATTAGTTCTTCCTCCTGCAAAGCTCAGCGGAAGCCAGGGGAACTCCTCCTGGAGGCGAGATGTTCTCACCAGGGACCACCAAGGCTCAGGGATGGGAGCTAGCATTGCTGTGACCCTCCCTGATTGGATTTGTCACAGGGCCAGGGTGCTGGCTCCCCCGTGTATAAATTCACGACCCCAGTTTAGAAGTGAAAACTGTGGCTCAGCTTAGGAGATTTTTTAACCATATGTGTGTATGTATTTATATGTGCGCGCACACAGACGTGGGAACAAAGAGGAAATAAGGTAGAGAGAGGGGGCCGATGGCTGAGAGAGATTTCACAGATTTTAAATATAGGAGTATAAATATTTGAAAATCTGGGGAGCTGTACATGTGTGGAAAATGCAGATTGGGCTTGTGGAGTCAGATACCAGGAAGCAAAAATGTTCATTCGCTCGAAACACTGGGAAAGGAAGGTAGTAGTTATTATAGATCCTCTCTCATACATACATGCGTGCACACACATGCGCATACAATTAGGTAACTATACAAAACATGATGCATAGATGCAGAAATGGGTGCATTCATACCCAAACATTTATATAGAAACACACTTAAAAGTACAAGCATCTGCCTTTTACAAAGGCACCCTTCCCTCCATTCACTTACAGATGTCTGAAGGCCTCTTAGGCAGCAGGGATCGTGCAAAGGTCTGAGGGCATGGCTGTGAGTAAGGCCTCCTAAGGGTACTCGAGGCCAGCCAAGTGCCATAGCCGGGAGGTGACCCCTCCCATACATACACAGAGCCAGGGCTCTGGGGTCTCAGGGCTGCAGAGACAGTGTGCTAAGACTTTAGATGGCACTGGAATCGTGTGCTCTTGCAGTCTCTGAGGGAAGGTGAAGGCTTTGTGTGTTTCTGTCACTGTGTCTCCTTGCCACCCACCCATAGGAGATAAAGCATGAATGCATAAGTTAGTAAATGAGTCAATGAATGGAGTCAATAAATAGTCTGCCAAGAAGCAATAAAGTAGACGTGGTCTTGAGCTTCCCAGTCTGGAAAGTTCCTTCCACTCCTGGAGGAGAGGAGCCTCCAAGGGGCTGAGCTTTCCAAGGATCAGCCAAGGAAAACCATTGGTTTTTCTGGCACAGAGGCCTGCCTGGATAGGACAGCCAGGCCACCTGCTGGTCCCAAGTCTCCAGGGCCTGGGGAGAGGGATGCGGGGTCACTGTCAGGCTGCAGCTCGAGAGCCAGACTGTCTGCTGAGCTTTGCACATCTGAGGTCTCTCCCTGTGTTCCTGGGGAGGGGGCTAGATTCTTTTCCTCCTTCTCTTGTGGAGTAACCACCCCCACACAATCTCTGCTGGGGTTCTGACCCCTGCACAGCTTGGTGGGATGTTCTGTGTCGTAGAGAGTAAAAGACATGGGTCCTAACTAGTTGGCTCCTGATAAACCTTTGAATCCACTCCTTGCTACCTGTCAGTACTATGGAAAGAGGCACCGTGACTCTGATCAGAGAGTGAAGCCTGGGGTGCAGGAAGGTGCTCTGCCCAGGCGGCACCCCCCAACCAGATGTACAGCAGTAAAGTGGGCCAGGCCGACACAGGTGCTATGGGGGCTCCATCACATCCCTGGGACCCGGCCATTGGGTGGACTCTGGCCAGCCTCCAACAACCATGAGCTGCTCCACTCTGTCCTTGGGGGCATAGTGTGTCAGGAGAGCTGAGGAACCGGCATGCTCTCGGGGCACCCTCCACCGGAGCCTCCTGTAGGCTGATGTCTATGCCCCCCTGGGTGGGGGAACTGCTGTGTGTGTTTCACAGTCTGTCCAGCTGCCCCTGGGTCAGCTGCCTTCCCACCCTGTGCCCCGTTCCCCAGGCCAGCCCTCCTTGCCTCCTGTCCATGTCCCTCCCAACTAAAACTTCAAACACTTGCAGCCTTTAGGACCAGCTCCCGGCCTGCAGCTGTAGCCCTGTGGCATCCGATCCCATCAGATCTCAGAAGCTAAGCAGGGTCGGGCCTGGTTAGTACCTGGATGGGAGACCACCTGGGAACACCAGGTACTGTAGGCTTGGGAGAAGGACCTGGCAACCCCCTCCCAAAAATCAATCTGCCATTGAAAACCCTATGAACAGCAGAGAAGCACTGACAATAGTGTTTCCCCTGTTGTACAGAGGATCGCTATGAGTCGGATACCGACTTGACAGCACCTAACAACAACAACAACCTGGGGATCCCGGACAGCAGATATGCACACCAAACTCCTGCCAAAGTTGGCTGTCCCTCAGCCAATGCTGGCCAAGCTGTCACCTTCCCCAAGGACTAACGAGGGGCTGCTCTAGGGGCCCAGTGGTGTCTGAGAGGAGGGAAGGGTCTTCTCTGCTCGTAAGATGAACGCAGCTTGAGTCTACCTGGAAGTAGTTTTCCAGCGTCCCTGTCCCTCATACCCTTCACCCACACCTGACACCTATCTTCTGGGACCAAATACCAAGTAGAGTCTCAGCTCCCTAGGGTGCCCCTAAGTCCATCTGAGAATCTTCTCAGGGTCGGTGGGAAGAAGGAAGGGTGTACCAGAGAGAAGACACCAGGCTGTCTTGGCTAACTCTTAGCCTCTCAGTAACCCGAAGAGGCAACCGGTTTGCCAGTGTATGTAGATATACAGCAATATTTAAAGTTGTTGTTGTTAGGTGCTGTCGAATTGGTGTCTGACTCAGAGCAACCCTACCTACAACAGGTGAAACACTATTGTAAGTGCTTCTCTGCTATTCCTTGGGTTTTCATTGGTGGATTGAGATTTGGGAGTGGGTTGCCGGGTCCATTTCCCAAGCCTGCAGCACCTGGTGTTCCTAGGTGGTCTCCCACCCAAGTATTAACCAGGCCCAACCCTGCTTAGCTTTAGAGATCTGATGGGATCAGATGCCACAGGACTATGGCTGCAGGCAATTTATGTTGTTAGGTGCCACTGATTCATGCCCAACTCACAGTGACCCTTATAGGGTTTTTAATGGCTGCTGGTTTCAGGATTGCCTCGGGAGTGGATTGTCATGTCCTTCTCCCATTTTTATGGTGCCGGGAATTGAACCTGGGACCTCAGAGACTGCAAAGCAGCACTTTACCAACTGAGCTAAATCCTAGCAATATTTAAAGTAGAGAGAAGAAAAGGTTGGCTTTGTTAGAAAGAGAATTTATAAAATGCAGAAAGAGCCAGGTGATACCTGCACGCAGAGTGGATTGTTACAAAAGAGGGGCTGGGAGGGGCAATGGAGGGCAATAACCGAAGTGTAGGGTTTCTTTTGGGGTGATGAAAATGTTCCAGAATTGATTGTGTGATGTTTGCACATATCTTGGAATACACCAAAGCCATTGTATGATACACTTTAAATGGGAAAGTAGTATAGTAGGTGTATTATATCTCAATACAGCTGGTTTTAAAAAGAAGCGGTGGGTATAGGGAAGCTCGGCTTTGAGGCTGCACAGACATGGCTCTCAGTCTTACCTCTCTCACTTACTCGCTCCGTGGACAAGAACTTCTGCCTCCTGGACACCTCAGCTTCATCAAATAAAAATGCTTTTCTTTTAGGGCTGCCGAGTAGACTTGAGGTACTTTATAAAGCACCTGAAAAGTTCCTGGCACAAAACGAGCAATTATTTTAAATAATGTTAATAATAATAATTAACAGCCAAAAATTACACAGAACCTGCTCCTAGAAATCACCACAGCATATGAAATTCTCATTCATTATCAGGGAAGGTAATTAGTGCGGAAAGAAAGCCTCCTCTTCCCAATGAGGCTCACCTGGTAACTTGGTTGGCTTAAGTAAAGAGCGATGTTAAAAGGGGCTTTTGAAGATGCTGCGAAAGAGGCTCTGTATGATGATCATCGTCTTCTAAAACTTCAGACCTCAAAGAGAAATGATTGCAAGCACCATTAGCATTAACACCACAAGAAAAATAATTTCTCCTCAATTCAAAAACTAAGTGGGCAAAAGGGGGCAATAGGATTCCGCCAGCAACAGGCTGGATGGATTTAGGGTGATAAGGCAAGACAGAGCCAGTTTTATGTACCTAGACCTAGGGGCCTTTCTGGAAGGATCGAGTGAAATGTTCTTAAAAGAGGAGCTATTTCTGAGTTTAACATCAAGTGGAATTTGGGACCAACAGGGGACCTCATTGTGCCCAAGTCATTTCTTTTCACTCTTGATATAGATTCAATGTTTATTTATCACATAGAAAGGGGACAGGAGCTAATCGGTGCTATTTTATATCTTGTAGAAAAGCAATCATTGATAGAGAATGTGAATTTTGTTTAAATATTGCTTCTTGCTTACTAGTGGTTGAGATTGCTCAGTTGGTAGTACTTACTCTGAGCTCTCTGAGGCCCTAGATTTGATCCCCAGCACCACAAAAATGGGAGAAGGACCTGACAACCTAGTCCCAAAATCAGCCACCCTGAACACTCTTTAAATGGCAGAGAAACACTGACAATTGTGCTGGACATGGCACAGTGTCAGGGAGTGTTTCCTTCTGTTGTACATTGAGTTTCTATGAGTCGGACTCGACTTGACAGCACCTAATAACAATAACTTGCTTACCTGTCTCCAAAACACACAGGTTTTAGAGGCAAAGAGATTTAGATTAAGATGCAAAATACAAACTCATTGTCATGAACAGTACTAGTTCTGAGATTTCACCCTATTTCTGAGCTAACAAATCAGCTTGCCACTGTTTCATAAATGCTGGCAGAGGACATGAGACTCATGAGTCAGAGACAGTGGAGTTAATTTCAGCAATAGTAGTAGCCAAAATAGCATTGTTTTTGCAATAGTCCCTGTAGCCACAGTTCCCACAAGGCCCTGCAGAGAGAGCCAGGTGATACCTGCACGCAGAGTGGATTGTTACAAAAGAGAGACCCTGAGCCTAAGGACTCCGCATCTTTTATCGTGGACAGTAAGCATGGCTGCTCTTTGCTCTGGAGGAGGGAGGCACCTGCATCTCCCAAAGCATCTCCCATATAAAGTCCTCATATTGTTGTTGTTGTTGTTGTTAGGTGCCGTCGAGTCAGTATCCGACTCATAGCGACCCTCTGTCCAACAGGGGAAACACTATTGTCAGTGCTTCTCTGTTGTTCATAGGGTTTTCAATGGCAGATTGATTTTTGGGAGGGGGTTGCCAGGTCCTTCTCCCAAGCCTACAGCTTCTGGTGTTCCCAGGTGGTCTCTCATCCAGGTACTAACCAGGCCTGACCCTGCTTAGCTTCCGAGACCTGATGGGATCGGATACCATAGGGCTATGGCTGCAGGCAGAAAAGTCCTCATAAATCCTCATAAAAGATAGCTCAGAGCAAAGGCCATCAGAGTCTCTGCTTACGGGGCATACAGACATGTGAGGGACCCATGGAAAACTCTCTCTTGGCACTCAATAGCTGTGTGACCTTGGGCAAGCCACTTGTCCTCTCTGAGGCTCGGTTTCCTCACCTGCAAAATGGTGATAAGACCCATCTGGCATATGGCAGGAAAAAATAAATGAAATTTCAGTATAGTCTTCCAAGCATGGTTTCTAGCCCTCCATAGACATTTAAAATATTGTTTGACATGGTAGCACATACCTATAATCCCAGCCACTCAGGAGGCAGAGACAGGAGGACAGGGAGGTCAAGGCCACAGTCAGCCTGTGTAGATTAGCGAGACCCTGCCTCTAAATTTCAAATTTTTTTTTTAATTTAAAAATGGGCTGAGGGGGCAGCCCAATGGTCGAGCACTTGCAACGTATGTGTGAGGCCCTGGGTCCACCCTCAAATGCGTCAAAAATAAATTAATACAACTAGTTAATTAGTAAAATCATTTTTTAAAAAAAAAGCCTGACACAGTGGTGCACACCTATAATCCCACCAGTTTGGGAGGCTGAGGGAGGAGGATCGCAAGTTCGAGGCCAGAAGCAGTCTATATAACTTAGCAAAACCCTGTCTCAAAATAAGAAATATAAAGGGGACTGAGAATGTAGCTCAGTGGTAGAGCACTTAGAAAGTCTGCATGAGGCCCTGGGTTCAGCCCACAGTACCAAAAAAATAAAAATAAAAATAAAAATAAACTTGTGCCAAATCCTCCCTCAAATAAATGGCAGTTTAGTAAAGATTATTCTGTGCATCAGCTTTCATTGAGACCTGTTACAGTAATATTCAGACGAAAACCTTGCATGGCTATTTTGTTTCCAAGTGGCAGCCTACCTGGAAAATAGAATCAGTGTGTCTTGATTAGCAGCATATCAAACCTACATTGAACAAGTCAAGAGTCCCAAATCCTCCAGCTGGGCCATTCTCAGACTTTGTTGTTGCATGCTTAAATCACCTAAGGAGCTTAAAAAAAAAAAAAAAAGCCATTGCATCCAATCCCAATTAAATCATACTCTCCAGGAGCATGACTCAAGTGTCAGTAGTTTGAAAGATCCTCCAGGTAAGTCCAATATGCAGCGAGGAACCAGTGTTCTAGTGCTCACCCAGACAACTACAAGAATTTGCATGTAAGACTCTGCAGCGCTTCAACCATTTCATTGGGATGTAATTGGTCCAACTCTGAAAAGGTCGTCAGGCATTTGTAGGTACTTCACGGAGCCCAGCAGGAACTGTGACCTGAGGAGGGGAAGTGAGGGGGGGAGGCGTCACAGAGAAGAAATTGAAAAATGAGAGATCCATGCTTTAATTGAAAATAAGAGAGAGCCCGCGTGTCCCAGGGAATTGCACCGTGACTTGAGATCAAGCCCTGTGCACCCTTAGGTGCTCTGTTAATGCCAGCAACTGATCTCAGGCTTCCCAACGCCACCCGTCCACATCAAGCATTCTGCATGCACGCAGAGGGTTGAAAATAGCTCCAGTCTGCCTTGCTCCCAGGCAGACTAGATTATAGGATTAACTCTTCACCTCCCAGCTAGACGGTGGGAATCATCTTTCCTCCTTTTCCTTAGGTTTAAACAATCAATGACATCAATTTTTGCTTTCTTTTCCCACCTCTCACTGGAGTCATTCTGAGAGGCAGTTACTGCAGCTTTGCTCCAGGTTCAGAAGGAGACTCTAGACACAGCCCAACTCTGAGGTACCTGCTCCGGTGAGGAGACAGGTGTTGTCTTCTTCCTTTCTTCTTCCTGCTGGTGGAAGGAAAGGGACAAAGGGAGGTGCTTCGGGGCTCTTCATTCCAAAGTCTGAATTCAGAATTCACTGTGAGCTAGGGTTCAGCACCCCCTCACTCATAAACATGCAAATCACCCAGCTAATTGGGGCACCCGAAGTCCAAGTGAGCCTTATTTGTCTAAATAATTCAGGCTGCAGGTACCTTACCTGAAGGTCAATGAAAAGGAGATGTCAGACTGGGGAGAGCTTGTATGAGCCTTTGGGGTTTCCTCTCTGTGCTTGGCAGAAACCAAAGGACCCACCAACACCAAGGGGGTGGGAGCAGCAGCTTCTGTCCTCCCTGAAATCTCAGCCATGTGGACCCCAATGAGGCTCATTCTGAAAGCCATTTGGTTCCAGGGCTTCCCACAGTCTCCAGGCTACATTGGGACAGCACTGGAGCCTGATTATTGCTAGAGCTGGGGACAGCAGTGAGCTGACCAGGGGGTGCCGAAACGGGCACCGAGGTCAGTCAATGCAGGCTGAAGGCTTCAGGTCCCACCTGTCAGAAGGTGGAAAGCAGGCCGAGGAAAATAAGCCC
The DNA here is from genome assembly GCA_007922755.1 of Pedetes capensis. Classification (NCBI taxonomy): domain Eukaryota; kingdom Metazoa; phylum Chordata; class Mammalia; order Rodentia; family Pedetidae; genus Pedetes; species Pedetes capensis. The sequence goes on from VMDO01002298.1 coordinate 73,026, forward strand.
ACTGGGGAAACTGAGCCCTGGCACCCACTGGTGACGCTCTCTGTGTGACTCCATGGCTTTTTAAATCACAGCTGTCCAGGCAGGAGGCTGGGGGCTGCAAAGGCGCAAGGGGAAAATGGCGTGGGAAAGACGGGCTGCCACCTCCAGCAGATCTCAGCACCTGTGCAGGGCATGGCCATGGCCTTGGGTCCTCCTTGCCTCCATTTCAATCCCACCCCCATTTTCCAATTTGTGGGGATGATGGCATGAAAACAAAGTCTTTGTTCCTCCTTCTTCCTGGGCACCTGCTGCTCACATCCTACCCACCTGAAGGCTCTCAGGCCCCCATGAGTGACATCACTGGGCCGTTGCTGCGGAAACGGGCAATGAGGTCAGACAGCGGGGGCTTGATGGCTTCGGGCAGGGAAGGAGGGGGGCTGAGGCAGAGGAAGCAGGGGTGTCAGGAATGGAGCTTGAGGAGGATGAGAGGAGACACGGAGAGGGCGAAAACATTGTAGCTTCTTCAAATGAGGAGAGGCCGGGGCTGTGGCTCCAGGGCTAAATCCATTAGCCACCATTGCAGGGCGAGCCGAGCCCTGCCCAGCACCTCGCTCTGTAGCCTGATTGCTTATTCTGAACTGGTTCCGCTTGTAATTTGTTGGCTCAAAGGTCGGAATGGACTCCTAAGGAAGACAGATTTCCTAGTGGCTATTCCTTGGGGACTGAGCTCTAGAAACCAGTTGACCCAAATTTCAGCCCAGTTTGGGCTTTAGATTCCTATGGGGGGTGGAAGGGGTTCCCCTGGGGAAGGAATAGAAGAAGAGTCAGAGGCAAGTGGGGGTGAAGGACTTGGAGAGTGGGGAGCTGTTTGTCCAGAGAGTCAGGGGCAAACCTGTAGGGGAGGCAGGGAGGGACAGGGAGAGCTGATGGAACCCCAGGAGGCAAGGAGCGAGGACACTTTATAAATCACCGGCTCCTTCTTAGAAATGGCGTTTAACCTCCCCCGGCTTGGCGTTTGAATTTATTAGCGGTTTAGTTTCCGTGGGTAATAATTCATTATCTCCTTCCCAGCCCAGGGAGTGGTGCTAGCCCAGAGGTGGCATTTACCTTCCTACCTTAAAGCGATGCTTTTTTAGCTATGTCATCTTGCCATCACTCTTGGCCCCTGGCCCCGGGCACAGTGGCATCCTAGCGTGCCCTGAACTTCCCGGAGCCCCCACGCAGGGCTGACTGTGTGGAGCATGGCCCAGATGGCCTCCCGGCCACCCTGCTCCACCCCTCCCCTTCCCTCCAGCATGTCTTTCTGCTGCCATTCACTCCAGGGCTGTCTTTGGGGCCCTGAGCAAAGACAGCTGTGTGCTGTGCTGAGATAGAGCTGTTCTGCTTAGAGCCCAGATAACCGCTGCTGGGAGGGGCTCTGGGGAGGGCTGGGGGGCATATGTCAGCCTAGCTGGAGGATCTCAAAGTGCTATTTCAATCCCCTCTCACGTGGGAAACAGGCAGATGCCCCTCTGTGGACTGGAAGCTCCTCTTCCCCTCCACTAACTGGGGTGGGATGATGCTTACTCACTAGGAAAACATCCTTCTCCCAAATCCCACCCCCCCTCACACCACAGAAAAGACCCCTTTCCGACTGCCAATCTGGCAGGCTGGAATCCCGGAGGAGGCCCCCATCCATTCCTGAGCTCACTCCATCCCGAGCTCTGGATGCCGAGCCAGATGTGGCAAGGAGCACAGCGGACATGGTCCTCACTCTCGGTGCTTGCCACTGAGCAGCACATTTTGCCACTTGGTTAAGGGATCTGCAGCACGTGAGGGGTGAAGAGGGGCCAAGTACCTTTTCCCACAAGCCAGTGTTTCACTGTCGCTTGAAGGACTGGATGTTGACCCTATGACGGGTCCCCTAGTCACCTCCCCTCTGGGAGGATCAGCGCAGTTCCTGTCACTCTGTTCTCCAGAGGGGCACACTGAGGTCTTCGGCTCTTTCCCATTCTGGCCAGACTCCACCCCTGATGGCAGCAGAACTCAAATGGCACAAGAAGATCACCAGATGCCCAAGGTTGGAACAATTACACCATAATCTCTGAGGTGGGCCCTAGACTCAGGGTTCAGCATGCAGGTAGCGATGTTTGAGAATCCCTGCCTGTACCTTGCTACTCGATGGAATTCAGCACCCCTTGGGCATTTCTTGGAAGTGCTGGATCTGCGAATCAGGATCTGTGTTTTCACAAGCCCCCGGGTGACAGAGGAGCATCGCATCCTCTCCGGGGCGTAGAAATCTAAAGGAGCTACTCTGGATGGTTGTGGCCTGGCTGCCTCTTCTATGGCTCCATCAGTCTGGCTGTGCTATATGAGGGGCTCACAAGTCCCCAAGACAACAGTGTCCTTTTTCAGGTCACCATCAACCTGCTCTGGCTCCACACTGCCAAGAGAGGGGCTAGAGATAAAGGGGCAGAGAAGAAGGAGCCCCAGGAAATCCCCTGTATGCCAGCACCAGCAGCTCTTGGCATCAGGGCTCAGGGGAGCTTTAGAACCCTCAAGCACTGTTAGGGATTGGCGATTAGGTTGGGATGCACCATTGCCCCCATTCCCTTCTCTGGGCTACCATCTCCCACAGCACAGGCTGGCCCCTATGGGGTCTTTCAGCCCCTGTGGCAATGGAAGACAGACAAGGAGGAAGGACATTGGGAGGTGGTCCCTGTGCCCTCTCTGCTCTGTCAAAGCCCTCATTCCTGCCAGAAGCTGTGACTAGAAGGGGTCCTGCACCCCTGCATTTGAGTTTATTTATCAGGATCGTAGCTTTGCCAAGCCTCTGTGTCTGGGCGTTTCCTTCAGAGTGGCACTGGCTCCTCCTAATTGGCAGCATCTGTTTTCCTTGCTGCTGGGAGAAAGGGCAGGGTGAAGGAGAAGCTAAGCATCGGCCACTTGGCGCAGCTCGGTTGGATGTCTTTGCCACTACAGTCTGCACCTGAGCTGTGGGGAGCTGCCCAGGCTGGAGATCTGGTGTCCCCGTGTGGCCCTAGAGTGCTGCTGGGTGACAACTGTGATTCTGCTGTCAGCTGAGCGCCCCCTGGGCCTCCTGGTCTGGTGTTGCCTTCATCTCCACAGACGAGACACACTCAGCAGACCTCTTATCCACCTGGGTATCGCCTTTCCGGAGGGCTCCCTCCTCCTCCACAGGCTCCTCCTGGGACTGTTTCTGTCCCAAAACTGAGTTAAAAGCACTGGGAAAGTAGACCCCTGAAGCTCAGCTCACACCTAGAAGTCCAAGTTTAAAGCTGGGCTTTTCCCCAAGTCAGGTGACTTCAGAAGACTCACATCACTTCTCAGAGCATTGATAACTGAATATGTAAAAAAAAAAAAAAAAAAAAAAAAAAAAAAAAAAAAAAAAAAAAAGATGAGGCCCACTTGGCTGCATTGTGGTGAAAATAAAGTAAAATACATGCATGTTCCTGCTACAAGGGCTGATACATTATAGGTGCTCAAATATATGTTCACTTGTAGATTTTTGCCAGTAGAATCTGGGTAGCAAATGTAGCCCCTGTCCAGGAGAATCACCAGGGAACTTGCTCAAAATGCACATTCCCAGGCCCTGATCCAGATCTGCACAGCCAAAGAGTCTGGAGTGGTCAGCAATCTGTGTCCTCACAGGCCCTCCAGGTGATTCTGCCCCATACTTCAGTGTGAGACCCAAGGGTGTGACACTCAATGCTGCAGATAATAAGACAATAAGCCACTCTGCCCCACGTTCAATGGCACTCTGATTTTGGAGAGGAGACAGTATAAATCATGAGGAGAGTAGCTTGCACTTATGTAATACACAACATGGGCCACGTGTGGGACATGCTTCCTTCCATGCACCCACTGAATCACCACAACACCCTGGGGTGCTAGACTTTGCTGTCATGCCCCCATTGGATATAGGAGGAAACCAAGGCACACAGAGGTAAAGTGATGTGCTGGAGTTGGTGGGAGCTGTAGCTGAGCCTATTGGCTCCAGAGGTAGTGGGCGCTGCTTCCTAGTGGTGGGCAGCAGATGTGGCAGGAAGCCAGGCATGGGGACAGGCTTGGGAGCAAGATGGCACAGCTGTGCCTTCAGGGAGTTCAGAACACACAGCCACTTATGACTGGGGTGGATCTAGAATGGGATCTTTGGATTCCCAGCCTGAGCCCTTTTGCCTGAGCTGGCTGCCTTTTTTCTGACAGGTCCAGACGTTTCAGCCAGACATCACATGTGTCCAGCACTTGATCTGCTATAGCAGCAGCTTCTACCTCAGAGAGGCACGGCAAGGACCCAGGGAATCGGCAAGATCAGAGGTCGGGAGCTGGTGAAGGAGGATATGTGCACATGTCAGGAGGGGCAGGTGCTGGGGAAGCCTATTTGGGAGGACCGTCTACACTCACAGCTCTCTGATATGACTCATCATTTCTATACCTCCTTCAATACCTCTGCCACTGAAACAAACCAAAGATGCATTGTGCTATTTTTTATTCAGTACCCATGCTGCTCACCTGACTATAATGTCCATGATGGTCAGGGCCACATCCATCCCTAGGGATCCCTGATAACAGCATGGTGCCTGGCATGTAGACCACATCAGTATTTGGCCGGCAAGTAAAGGAACACTGATCTGCTTAGCTGCCCCCCGCTGTGATTCCTTATTGTCACATCTGTTTTCCTTCTAGACTGAGACCCCCATGGGTACCCAGGACTTTAGCTATCTCTATGCACATAGACCCCAGAACAATGGCTGGCTTCATGCATTTTTGCCCAGTTAAGCCCAAATGAATTTTAAAAATGCAATGGGTCCCCTTGCTAGAAGGATCATCATGTCCACCCAGGGAAGGAGGGGATGTTGGATAAGGAATTTCAAACACTGGACTAGGTTTGCATGGGTTTTCACTTTCATCATATTCTCACAGACCTTCACTTCCTGAAGGAAGGACCAACATCCCGCTTCTTAGGTACCAGGACGGAGCCAGGGGCAGGGTTCCACCTTCCCCAGCATCTTAACCCACAGAGCTCTGCTTGATCCTCTTTTCCACAAATTTAAGATTGTAAGTCAACCCTCAATTAACCTCCTCTCCCAGTTTCTGCTCAATGCACAATGTTTCATTCCAAAGGCGGGGAAGCTATTTTAAGGCTGCCTCTATTATTGTATTGGTATCAAACTGTCATAGGTCAGTGCCCTTCCTGTGCAACCAGAAATACCTGGTCACAGCCACCAACCGAATAGGAAATGCTATGCTGCAGGGAAGGCTGTGTTTGGGTGCATCCTCTTGACCTCCTCGCCCTGTCTGCCATGCCCCTGAGCCCCTCCCTCTCTTGTTCAGTAGGGCAGCTGCAGAGAGACATTGCCATGTGTATTAGAAATCCCATTAAAACTATCAGGCCCATTTTTTCTCTTCCTTTCTATTGGTTCCCTGACATTTCTTGTCCAACCCACAAGCCATCTTTGGTAGGCAAAATGGTGCATTCTCATACAAAAGGACAGACAGCCAGGCCCTGGGAGGTTTATTTTTGGAACATTACTTAGCTCACATATCTCAACCTTATTTTTAGCCCAAATTTATTTTTTCATGAGCTAAAAGGCCAGGTTGCTCTGTCCGGGGTACCTGCCAGGAAAGGGGTTGGGGACCGGAGACCTGAGCGAGACGATGCTGAGAGAGGTGATGTGGGGCAGGTCACCTTACTCCCTGAAACACAACACACAGTGTTTCTCCTACAGGAAGGAGGCCACGTCATGGAGATATTGATTTGCTTTGGTCTGTGCCCTTTCTATATTCATGAAATAGCAACTTTAATATTCTCTTATATGCTCCAGGCCTACATGGACCAGGGATTATGAGAGCTTCCATTTTTCATCCAAGTAGTTAAGGTATGAATGGAGGCTAAGGAGGAAAATAGGTACAGAATGGATAAACAAATGCTAATGTATCCACTTAGAAATATTATGCAGCCATAAAAACTATATAATCAGATAATCTTTGATGGCATAAAAATGTTCACAATATAAAATTAAGTTAAAATTCCAGCCTTAAAACTACATATACTGTACTACATATGCTGTCCCCTGCATGCCTGTCAGCTTGTGCTATGAGGGCTTGTGTGTTGCTCTGATGCTGAAAGCTATGCCACCATTATTTCAGATACCAAAAGGACCACCCATAGTGGACAGGTTTCAGTTGAGCTTCCAGACTAAGACAGACTAGGGAGAAGGACCCGGCAGCCCACATCTGAAACAAGTAGCTATTGAAATTTATGCACCTATCAATAGCAGAGAAGCACTGTGAAATATAATGCCGGAAAATAAGCCTCCCAGGCTGGAAGGCATTCAAGAAACGACTGGGGAAGAGTTACCTCCTCAAAGTAGAGTTGACCTTAATATTGAAAATGGAGTAAAGCTTCTGGGACTTCCTTTTGCTGATGTTGCAAGACTCAAAATGAAGAGAACCACAGTGACTGCAACAATGGGCTCAAACATGAGGAGACTGTGTGCATGGCACAGTGCCAGGCAGTGCTTCATTCTGCTGTACTTAGTGTTGCTATGAGTCAGATCTGACTCCACAGTACCTAACAAGAACAAAGGCACAATTTGTGTTGGAAGGAGACAAGAAAGACCAGGAAGAAAGGAGACAAGGAAGGCCACCAAAGAGTTTCAATGGGACTTTTTCTCTTTTTTATCTGGTTTTAATTTTTATTCATTTAAAATCCCCTTTAAAGTGAAAAATAAGACATTTTCAGTGTACACAAAAATTCTAATTATACAGAAAAGTAAATGAAAATTATATAGAAATGGAAGCTGTACCCAGTGATAACTACCATTTATCATTTGGTATGTATCTCCCCCACCACATGTCTGTCAGTTTTCTGTACTATGGGGGCTTGCATGTTGCTTTGATGCTGAGAGCTATGCTACCAGTATTACAGATACTGGCAGGGTCACCTATGGTGAACAGGTTTCAGCTGAGCTTCCAGACTAAGATAGACTAGGGAGAAGGACATGGCTAACCTACTCCTGAAATTATTAGCCATTGAAAACCATATGAATTGTAGAGAAAAACTGTCAGATATAGTGCCAGAAAATGACCCCCCCCAGGTTGGAAGGCACTCAAGGGAAGACTGGGGAAGAATCACCTCCTCAAAGTAGAATTGATCTTAAGGATGGGACCCAGGAACCTCCATCTGCTGATGTGGCATGACTCAAGGTGAGAAGGAACAACTGTAGACATCCATTAATAATTGGAACATGGAATATGTATGTATGAACCTAGGAAAATAGAAATCATCCAAAGGGAAATGGAACACATAAACATCGACATTCTAGGCATCAGTGAGCTAAAATGGACTGCATGGGGCCATTTTGAATCAGATAATCATATGGTATACTGTGCTGGGAATGACTACTTAAAGAGAAATGGGGTTTCATTCATCATCAAAAAAGCTGTTTCAAGATCTTTCCTGAAGTACAACACTGTCAGTGATAATATCCATATGTTTACAAGGAAGGCCAGTTAATATGACCATTATTCAGGTTTATGCACCTACCACTAAAACCACAAATGAAGAAGTGGAAGATTTTTACCAGCTTATGCAGTCTGAAAGTGATCAAATGTGCACTCAGGATGCACAGATAATTACTGGTGGTTGCAATGCAAAAGTTGGAAACAAAGAAGAAGACTCAGCAGTTAGAAAATATGGCCTTGGTGACAGAAGCGATGCTGGAGATCGCATGATAGAATTTTGTCAGATCAATCACTTTTTCATTGCAAATGCATTTTTCACCAACATAAATGGTGACTATACACATGAAATTCACCAAATGGAACATACAGAAACCAAACTGACTATATTTGTGGAGATGATAGAAAAGCTCAATATCAGATGTCAGAACATGACCAGGTGCTGATTGTGGATCAAACCACCAATTGCTCCTATGCAGGTTCAAGCTGAAACTGAAGAAAATTAGAACAAGTGTAGGAGAGCCAAGGTATAACCTTGAGTATATCCCACCTGAGTTCAGAGAGCATCTCAAGAACAGATTTGATGCATTAGATACTAATGATTGAAGACCAAATGAGTTGTGTTATGACATTAAAGACATCATTTATGAGGAAAGGAAAAGATTATTAAAAAGACGGGGGGGGAGGCCAAATTACATGTCAAAAGAGACTCTGAGACTTCCCCTTGAACATCAAGAAGCTAAAGTAAAAGGAAGCCATTATGAAATTAAAGACCTAAACAGAAGACTTCAAAGGGCAGCTCGAGATGACAAAATCAAATATTATAATGGCATGTGCAAAGAGCTGGAGATAGAAAACCAAAAGGGAAGAATACACTCTGTTTTTCTCAAGCTTAAGGAATTGAAGAAAAAATCCAAGCCTCGAGTGGCAATAGTGAAGGATTCTACAGGGAAAATATTAAACTACACAGGAAATATGCAAAGAAGATGGAAGGAATACACAAGAGTCATTATATCAAAAAGAATTGGTGAGTGACTAACCATTTCAAGAGGCTGCATATGATTAGCAACCAATGATACTGAAGGACAAAGTGGAAGCTGCCTTGAAGTAATTGGCAAAATACAAGGCTCCAGGGATTGATGGAATACCAATAGAGATGTTTCAACAAAAAGATGAAGTACTGGAGGTGCTCACTCGCCTATGACAAGAGATTTGGAAAACAGCTACCTGACCAAGTGACTGGAGGAGATTCATATTTATGTCTGTTCCCCAGAAAGAGGATCCAATTGAATGTGAAAATTATCAAATGATATCATTAATATCACATGCAAACAAATTTTTGCTAAAGATCATTCAAAAGTGACTGCAGCAATATATAGACAGGGAACTGCCAGAAAATCAAGCCTGATTCAGAAGAGGGCATGGAACCAGGGACATCACTGCTGATGTCAGAAACTATTAGTCAAAAGTAGAGAATATCGGAAAGATGTCTATGTTTTATTGACTATGCAAAGGCATTTAACTATGTGGATCATAACAAGTTATGTATAATGCTGCAAAGAATGGCAATACCAGGTACATCATTGTACTCATGAGGAATCTGTACGTGCACCAGAAGGCAGTCACTCAGACAGAACAATGAAACACTGCCTGGTTTAAAGAAAGATGTGAGTCAGGCCTGTATACTTTCACCATACTTCTTCAATCTCCATGTTGAGCAAATAATCTGAAAAGCTGGACTTTATGAAGAAGAATGTGGCATCATGATTGGAGGAGGACTCATTAACAACCTGCGTTGTGCAGATGACACATCTCTGCTTCCTGAAAGTGAAGAGGATTTAAAACATTTACTGATGAAGACCAAAGGACACAGCCTTCAGTATGGATTGTGCCTTAACATCAACAAAACAAGAATCTTTACAACTAAGTCAGTGAGCAACTTCATGATGAATGGAAAAAAGATTGAGGTTGTCCAAGATTTTGCTTTACTTGGTTCTACAATCAACACCTGAGGAAACAGCAGTCAAGAAATCAATGGACAAACTGCATTAGGAAAAGCTGTTGCAAAATAATTCTTTAGAGTGTTGCAAAGTAAAGATGTCACATTGAAGACAAAGGTTATCTGACTCATGCCATGGTATTTTCAGTCACATCATGTACTCATGAAAGCTGGATATTGAACAAGAGAAATATGAGAAGAATTGATGCTTTTGAATTATGGTGCTGGAGACAAATATTGAATATGCCATGGATTGTCAAAAGAACCAACAGATCTGTGGTAGAAGTTATGCAACCAGAGTGCTCCTTGGAAGCAAGGATGGCTAGACTAGTTCTTAAATATTTCAGACCTGTTGTTAGGAAGGACCAATCCTTGGAGGTGGACATCATATTAGGGAGAGTGGTGGGTCAATGAAAAAAGAAAGACCCTTCCCTAGATGGATTGACACAGTGTCTGCAACAAAGGGCTTAAACATAATAAAGGTCATGCGTCTGGCACAGAATCAAGCAGTGTTTCATTCTGTCGTGCATCAGGTTGCTATGAGTTTGACCCTATCTGACAGTATCTATCAACAACAACATGTATCTCCAGAACTTTCTGTGCATGTATGATAACTGTTAATATACAGGTTGAACACCCTTCTTCATAATGCTTGGGACCAGAGGTGTTGCAGACTTTTTTCAGTTTTGGAATATTGGTATATATATAGTAAGATACCTCAGAGATGAGATTCATGTTTACACACAAAATTCATTTATATTTCATATTCAGCTTATGTACCTAGACTGATGTGATTCTATGCAATATTTTCAGTGGGCCTGCATTTTGACTGCAACCCATCACATTAGGTCAGGTGTGGAATTTTCCACATCTGGCACTGTGTTGTTCCTCGAAAAGTTTCTGATTTGCAGCACTTTAGATTCTGAATTATCAGATTAGGGATGTTCAACCCAAATATGTATATGTTTTTACACTTAAGAATTTTGACACTACAATTAAAAAACCATATCAGAATATGTATAAACACATCCATGTTATTATTCAGATTATTTTATGTTGGGGACATAAGGCTACTTTTCATATTAAAAATTGTCTATGTTTTTTTTTTCCTGAACACACAATTTATGTTTGCAGATGAGACTTTAAAATAGAGAGAGTCCCCTGAATTACCCAAGTGGGTTCCATAGAATCATAGAAGGGTCCTTACGAGAGGGAGGCAGGATGGTCAGGGAGGAGATGGGGTGAGGACAGCAGAGGTCAGAGCAACGAGGTTGCTGGTGGGAGGAGCCACTAGCCAAGGAGTGCAGGCAGTCTCTGCAAGGTGGCAGAGGAGAATAGCAGGTGCTTCCAGAAACCTCCAGAAGGACTCCAAGCCCTGCAGACAGCTGGAATTTAGCCCCTGAAGACCCATTTGACATTCTGACCTCCAGAACTATAAGATAATAAATCTGTGTTATTTTAAGCCACCACATTTGTGGCAGCTTGTCACAGCAAAATCAAAAATTCATATACCTGATCTCTGGGCTGTTTTCTGGAGGGTCTGCCCCAAGATCCAGAATTTCATTTCATTCCCCATGTTCTTTGTGAGGTGGGGAGGGCCCCCTCATGGGCTCCTTCCCCACTGGGTACTTGCTACATATTTTGCTTATGTAATCAGAAAAACATTCTTTACAAAGTAAGCAAAAAGTTGGAATGGGGATAAAGGCCTGTATGTGCTCACTCCATAATACTAAATGCCCACTGTGTGCCAGGCACTGTGCTAGCATGTGGAACATGTCAGTGAGCACAGCATGGCTTCTGCCCTCATGGAGCCTATATTCTAGCAATGTTGGTTGGGGGAGACAGGTAGTAAATTAAAAACATAAGAAATAACTCAATTATGTAGTGAGTGGTTGCATTAGTTAGCTTTTGTATCACTGTGACCAACATACTTGATAGAACCAACTTAAAGAAGGAGAGGTTTATTTGGCTCATGGTTTCAGAAGGTTTAGGTCCATAGTGGTGGGAAAGACATGGTGGAGCAGGCACCAGGAAGGAGCACATGGAGGAAAAGATCTTCCCATTGTGGCGGATCTGGAGGCAACAAGCTTGACTGGAACCAGGGGCTGAGTATCATCTTCAAAGACCTGTCTGAAGGCTCCACAGCCTCCAAAAACAGCACTACCAGCTGGGTAACAGCATTCAGAACATGAGCCCGCGGGGGAGTTTTCTATTCAAACCATAACAGAGGTGATTCACACAGTGGAGTAAAAGACCAGCCCAGAAGGGAGATTGGGAGTGTTGGGCTGGCAGTGAGGAGCCAATGGCATGGCTAAATAGAGCAGTTGGTATCAGCCTTATTTGACCTGTTTTTTTAGCAGCCACTTAATTCACACTTGCTCTGTGAACAAGTAGTAAATCACTTAATCCTCATTACAATCCTATGAACTGGTGCAGCTATCCCATTTTACAGAGAAGAACACTGTGACACAGAGAAAGGAGCTGATGTTTTCAGTGTCACATGGCTGTAGGTGGCAGCAAAGGGGTCTGTAGCTGAGCCATGGCTGTAGTCTGTGCTCTTATCCTCTATGCAAAGCAACCTGGTGCTCAAATGAAAATTCAAGGCAATAAAGGAGTCAGCCATGAAGCTTTTTGTGAGAAAAGTATCCCGGGCAGAAGGAATATCCTGTGCCAAGGTCCTGAGGCAGGAGCGTGCCTGAATTATTTGACTACATTGGCAAGACAGCTAGTGTAGCTGGGGAGGTGTAGGCAGGGCCTGAGAAGAGTGGGCAGAGGGGCCACTTAAGTCACATTGCAAGGGCTCAGAGGCCATAGTGGGGACTTGATTCTTGTTCTGGGGAAAGGAGGAGCTCTGAAGTGTTTGAGTAGTGGGTGGCACATCCTGGGAGCTGTGTTGAGAATGGAGCACCAGGGCCATGGAGCACAAGTTCCAGCCAGAGATGGTGGTGGCTCATCCAGCATAGTGGCCATTTGTTGTTGTTCTTAGGTGCCGACTCATAGCGACCCTATATACAGCAGGTAAAACACTATTGTCAGGGCTTCTCTGCCATTCATAGGGTTTTCAATGGTGGATTGATTTCTGGGAGTGGGTTGCCAGGTCCTTCTTCCAAGCCTACAGCCCCTGGTGTTCCCAGGTGGTCTCTTATCCAAGTACTAACCAGGTCCGACCCTGCTTAGCTTCAGAGATCTAAGGGGAATCGGATGCCACAGGGCTACAGCTGCAGACATAGTGGCCATAGAGGTAGAGAAGAATGGAGGTAAAGAGCTGACACAGAGTGTTGGAGAAAGAGAAGCTTCCGTGATAGCTCAGAGCTATGTGGCCTGGAGAAGAAACCGGAGGACTGCATTGTCAGGGCTGAGATGCAGGAAGCGTCTGAGATGTGGCAAGTCCCTCTGAGGATGCAATCTCAGCCTGGCACACTGGAAGGACAGTAACTATCTTCCTGTTGGGTGATATATACAGGCGAGGGGCTTCCAAAGAGTCTGTGGTTGGAATAATGATGATGGTTTTGATGCTTTCCATATCCAGCTGATCAAAAGGGCACTTACCAAGTCAAGAGAATCATTAGAGCCCAAAGGGGTAAATAAAGGTCAAGGCCCACATTGACATCCTGAAAGCTGCAGGAAGAGAGCATGAAAGTCTCCCTAGTGCCCCCTAGTGGGAAGTTGGAGCAATAGTACTCTAAGGAACCCAGCCTCACTCCAGCCTCAGCACTGGGCCTCATCTTACTTCTGTCTTGAAACAGCCACATGATTAGACATGAGCTGCCCGGTAGTCTCTAAGCCATCATCCAGGGAGAGGGCAAAGACAGATGATAACTTTTTAATTGGTTATAAAGAAGTCTCAGAGGATCCATCTTTCTTTGCAAGGGGGCAGGGGGCAGAAATGGGGAGCCATCTACAAATCGAACTCCAGGCAGAAGAAACTCTTCATGTCAAAGACACTTAAAAGTCCTTTCCTGGCCAGGTGTGGTGGTACACACTTGTAAACCCAGCACATGGAAGCCGAGGCAGGAAGGTTTCGAGTTCAAGGCCAGCATGAACTACATAGCAAAACCCTGTTCAAAAAAAAGAGAAAATCCTCCCGTCATCACCAAGCTCCAAGAATTCTGTCTGTGACAGAGAAAACAGCCAGTAAAGTGATACAAAATAGCACAAAAATAGAGTGCATGGGGTAGAGAGACAGAGAGCTAGCTGCAGCATCTCACGATCTCTGCCAACGTTAACAGAACATATAGCTGGGAGGCAGAGCCTGTCAAGGAAATTAATGGATATTTATACCAATGTCATGAAGCTCTGGGCTAAAGAACCCTGGTAGATCCTGACACCCATTCCTTCAGGTTATTTGATGAATATTTATTAAACACCGTATCTGAGGCACAGCATGGAGAGCCCACAGTGTAGCACCACTTGTGGCATTTTCACGGATGGTACTTGTCATCCCCTGAATTGAAGGGACCACTTTTGACAGTCAGAAGCCATGGTGCCAGTGTCCAAGTGGAAGCCTGGGAAAACAGCCCTCTCCAACGTCAGCAAGTCCATTGTCCCGGGCTCTCCTGCTTTGGGAATGAATGTATCTTTGCCTCTAGAGTAGGAGGAGCCTGCAGCCACAGCCCTGTGGCATCCAATCCCGTCAGATCTCGGAAGCTAAGCAGGGTCGGGCCTGGTTAGTACTTGGATGGGAGACCACCTGGGAACACCAGGTGCTGTAGGCTTGGGAGAAACACCTGGCAACCCACTCCCAAAAAACAATCCACCATTGAAAACCCTATGAACAGCAGAGAAGCACTGACAATAGTGTTTCACCTGTTGTATGCAGGGTTGCTATGAGTCGGATACCGACTTGATGGCAACTAACAACAACAACAACATAGTAACAGGTGGGGTGAGGGTGAAGCAGCGATGTTCCCACTTTGGGGCTGATCTCGCCAATCACGTTACTGCCTTTTCCTAGCCCCTGTTTCTCCTTGTGTGTTTGGTGTGGCTTCCCTGTATATGGGTCGATCTGTGAGCAAACATCTATATTTGGTCTACTTTGTATCAGGCCCATGCTAAGAACTGTATTTAATAGGCTCTCAATAAATATTTATGAGCCTTCGGGGCTGTGACCCTTATGAGCCTACCTGGGCAGAGAGCCAGATCCTACCGCCACGTATGTCCAGACATCTCTCCTTCAAGCAGTGTGTCTAGGGGGATGGTGGGGGGGTGAAGACTTGGGAGCCCCAGGACAGGGAAGGTGGAACCCTGGTTCTCAGCACACACAGTGTCCCCACACAGTGGCATTTGCCAGGCCTGCGGTGGCAGTGAGGTCCCACCCTGTTGGCTTCCTATGCCTCCACCAGCTCCAGGAACATCTTTCAAGCCAAGGGCCTTGGTAAATACAATCTCCCAAGCCAGGCCCTTTTCCCCAGACTGATTCCTCCTCTCCAGCACTCCACCCCAACTGCTAACGTGAACTTGATCTACATTTCTGGCTGGCGGTCCCCTGAGTCCCAGGTCTCATGTTGTGGGGCTAATAGATCACGTTGTGCGGGACAGGTGCCCACAACCTAGCCAGAACTATACGTGGAGTCACACCTGGTTATAAATATCTATAGAGTGCAATACCAAATAATTGTGGGGCATATTTCACCCTGCCTGTTGAACACCTCGCAAGAAAGGAATTGATCCCCACTGTTCCATTTATTAGATGGTGTAACGCCACAAAAATCGTTTCCACAATATCCCAAACTAAATCATTTATTCTTGACAAAAATCCAATAAAGAGCTCAATCCTTCTCCATAGGCAGATAAAGCACAGATTAATGGGGCTGCCTAGATCAAAAAATGCTGGGAAAATGAAAGCCAGATAGAGAGAGAAGGCTCCTTCCTCCTCCTCACTCCCCCAAGGCTGGCTCGGCTCAGGGTTTTATTACAAAAAGCCGCCTAAGTATTACAGGCTAATCCGTAAATCCCAGCCTAGTAAAATATGTGACGGATTTGTAAATTGTGCCCTTTACAAATCTGATTGAACTTTTTTTTTCTGCCAAGAGTTTTTGCTGTTCTGTTTTCCTCTCTCTTCTCCCCTTTCCCCACCTCGCTGACTTCCCCAGCTGCCGTGTAAGCTCCGCTCCCTCCGCAACCAGTTTCCAACCTGATTTATGGAGGTAGAGATTTGGGTTGTACAAGAGGCTGAGAAAACTCATCAGCTCCTTTTCATTGCCCATCCACAGGGAAATCAGTTGCAAGGGGTCAGAGCCAGGGTCGGGTGTGGTAGGAGGCAGGGGCGTTGGGCTCACGGGGAGCCAAGTGTAAAGAGGTGAAGGATGGGGCGGGGAACACAGCCCTCCCCGGAGAGAAGGCGGAGACCAGACTGGTGAACCTCAGAACCATGTGAGCTGGCTGTAAGGGGCTCGCTGATAAAGCGCATTCTGCCCCCAGACTTTAGCCCTACACTACCTAGAGCCACCCACAGTAGGGGCGACCCAGGGTACTCAGCCCATGCCCTTCTCTATGTGCACCTGCTCCCAGCAACCACCCATGCCCGTGTGCCTGGGACTAAGGGGCTTCCCAGGATGCAGGACTGCGGGTGATAAAACCATCAAAGCCCCAGGCAACCCCAAGATGAGCGATGTGCTCGGCACCACAGCCTGGAGTTTTAGTCCATCTACACCACAAGAGGAGCTGTCACTCAGGCAGGCTTCTAGCTTCCTCTGCCTGCAACCATTTCCCTTGCAGAAGCCGAAGGGCATGTGGGCAAGAACGTGGGCTTGGGAGTCAGCCAGCTCTGAGCTCGGGCCCAGGATCTGCCACTTGCTAACCTGTGGGCATTGGCAAGTCACTCCAGCCCTACTTCTCCATATAAAAACAGGGATAGCAAAAGGTACTTCTTAAATTCCTTGTGTGAAAGAGAGAACTCAGGTGAAGCATCTGCCATGAGCGAGCACACAATGAGATTGTTGTCCTCAAATTGCCAACATTCAAATACACCTCCTTAAGTATGGCTAGGAGAAAAGTCTGAGGGAGGGAAAGGGTCTGAAAGCCTCCAAAGGGACGGCTTCCCTCCAGCGCTCGCAGGCACGGCTCTCAGGCGCGCAGTGTGCGCCTGGGTTGAAGCCCAGATGGGAGTCTTCAAAGGAGCCAGTAATGTGAGCAGCTGGGAAGCAGATGGTGGCTGGGACCAGGTCTTTCTGCATGGCACTTTGCCTTGCATCCTTGTGATCCTGTGATGCTGTACCTCAGCACCCCAGGAAGACGCCTGCTCCTCTCCTTACAGATTCTCAAAGAAAGAGAAAGCTGGGGTGGTTACCTGGCAACTTTCCTCCCCACCCCTTCCCACACTTAGACCTGCTCAACATGGAAACAGGGCTAGAGAGAAGAAAGGCGAGGGAAAGGTCCTGGGGCCAGCAGGCCCTGGAATGGTGTTTTATAGGCTGATAGAAATACAATAAGACACGAGTGGCCCTAAAATCTGAGCTGCTGCTCCCTCAATCACTGCTCTTTCCTATCGCCATTCCAGGATGGAATCGTCCTGAAAATTCCCAAGTGGTGGCTGCTGTTCTACCTCCATCCTGTCAAAGGAGGAGGGTGGTGACTTTGGAGCAAGAAGCAAAGGGTCCTTCCAGCTGTGGGCCTCCCTGCAGATGGGAGCCTTCCACGGCTCCACGTACATCATGATGGCATATGGCAGCTGGGTCTTAAGCTGCACTTTCTACAGTCTCTAGCATGAAGAAAGGGACAGAATGGAGGTGGGTTCAAAGGAAATGCCAGTCTCTTGGCTGGTCTAGTTTGCAAAAGAACCACAGAAAATCTAAGCAGTGAGGACACAGAGAAGAAGACAGAGCAGTAATGAGGGAGGGAAGCAACATGTGATAGCGCATTTACTTCCAAAGAACGTTCTAGAAAAAGTGGGTCTCCCATCTGCTGCATGTCTGAAAGTGGGGGACAATATGACCTCAGCTGCTCCCACGGGGCCAGTGTCCTCTTTGTACCAGGAACAGCCAGTTGGTCTTCTCTGCCTCCCTCATTAACCTTTATTTGTGTGTTTCCTCCTGAGGGCTAATCCTGTTTCCTGCATCCAAGGTATTGAGGCTGGCAACCCAGCCAGCCACTGGCTTGTGCCTTTCTCCACCCCTGGTCATGGCTAGAGGCTGCTTGGAGAGTGGACTCCCGCTGCCACAGCCCAGGTGGCATCTCCCAGGAACTTTCTCCTGCTCTTTTAGACCTTGGTTGGCATGGAGATGTGATGGTTCGGGTTATGTTACTGTGGGGCGGACAGGGAGGCTGGTGTAGGGAAAGCAGGTTAGAAGACAGCCGGGCCCCCCTAAGCACCCAACAGCCTGAGTGTGGCACTGTCCATCACTCTTTTACGGACTTGGAGCCAAAGAAAATCAACCAGACATCCTGTTCTGTGAGCTCAGGAATAGGAGTGTTTGGAAAATTACTGTTTTTCTATTCTGGGGTTGAAGAGAAGTGGCGTGAAAGAGGGGTCTTAGGGGAGGGGACTCCCCAGTCAGCTGGATATCCATTTCTCCATTTACCACCCAAAAGGCCTAAGTCACCCCAATAGGGGAGGTGGGGGGGGCGGGGTCTTAGTGGAAGCCCAGCCTGGGGTCTGGGTTCAGGAGCCTCTTCGTCACCGCCCGGCCCCATTTCCACCCCAGTCTGCCTCCTGGAGGGCCCCTAGAACAACCAGTCTCCACTCAAGTTCACGCGGATTCGGTCCACTTGTGAAGGATTTTAAAGGGCAGTTAACAAATCTAAGAGATATGGGAAGTGAGTCCTGAGTGGCTACCACACAGACGATTGTCTGCATGGGGCTTGGCAGCTCTGGTGTCCCTGACTCCTTGGGCATTCTCCCTGAGGCCTGAGGTCAGAATCCCAGAATTCTGGCCACTAGTGCCTCTGCCGGCCCCTCTCCTGCCACAGCCTATATACGCCCGCAGGATGTGATGGTGGAGGAAGTGGCAGAGCAAGCCAGTGAGGGTCAGGGTGAACATCTCAGCAACTTCTTATTTATTGGCCTCCCCTGGTCCTGCAATCACTGCTTCTGCTCAATATTTTATTCTTGTTGCACCTGCTCAGAAGAAGAGCTGCGGGCGTTTTTGATAAATGGATTGAAAGGTTTGTCTGGCTTTGCTGAAGCCTCTGTATCTTCCCCTGAAATTATATTTCCCAACTTCTTGCAGCGATTTCTCTCCCCGGTGGCTCCTCTCTTTCTCTCTGCTAGGTCTCGTGTGTGCCCCTCCCCCACACCCGGGCACACACCATAGGCAAAGGGGCGCATGTCCACGCTCTCATCAGCTGACGTGCACACACGACCACGCAGGGCACCAGTGGACAAAGAAACAAAACATTTCACTCACGGACTGAGAAGCCTTCCACCAGCCACACGCAAAGGCTCATTGTTGCACCAGTGTGAAATCCTCCTGTCGCCCTTTCTGAGCTCATCTGGTATCACCCTAAAGGAAGGTTTCAGGGGCCGAAGGCTCTCCACCAGCAAGGGTGGAGATGAAGGGCAGATTCCTAGGGGGAGAATGTGTCCCCCAGGGAAACCCCCCACCAAGCCCCGAGGACCCTGCCCTAGTCAGCTGGATGACCCCTGTCCCCTTCCCCTTTACCTCCTCCCACCGGCCAGTCAGCCCCCCCCCCCCCCAGAGCCCCGCTGGACCAGCTGGAGGCTTTATCCAACCAAATCTGAAACAGCCCAGGAGCTGCGCCTGGCCGCCAGCCGCTGCCATAAATAACTTGCTGAGCCTGGCTCCTGGCCCTCTTGGTGATGTCACTGGCCAGGGGCCAGGGATGAAGTCATAGGCTTCCCTTCCCTGGGCGCTCCCTCAGGGAGGAGAGAAACACCCTGCCAGTGGAGCTGTCTACTGGGACCTTGCCCGTCCACACCCCTTCCTGTTCCCACCCTGCCCGGCAGCGCGGGGCTCTCCACCATCTGGACTGGCTGCATGGTGGTGTCAGACGGCACCTTCCCCCTCCTTGTCACCAGTTACTGAACAGCCTCACAACTTTTCCATCTCCCCACTGCCTTCCCCTCCTCGCGATATGGTTTCCAGGTGACGGTAGGGAATGGCTGGCGCCTTGATGGAGCTCCGCCCGGGGCCGGGGCCGAATCTTGGCCGCCCCTCAGCTAGCTGTGTGGCTTGGGACAAGATGCTTTGCCTCTCTGTGACTCTATTTTTTCACCTTTAAAAGGAAGGTAATAATAAGATCCAGCCCAAGGGTGGATGTGAGGTTTACACGGGCTCACGCCCATAAAACACATTGCCTGTGGCATTGGTGGGCAGCTAATAGCCGGACTCTGTGATTGCCATCCCATGGGCCTGTGTGTTGGGGGAGGAGAGGCTCTGGCTTTGTGTATTTTCTGCCCCGTGACCGTTGGAAACATGGGTGATCTCCTCTCTGCACCACTCCCCACGATCACCGAAGCTACCTTTTTCCTGGCTGGGGCTCCTTCCATCTCCTGGTCCCATCTCAGTGACATCTTCAGCTCATCCCCAGGATCATTGTCTTGGACCCCAAAGTGGGGAGAACCATGGTGTGGGAGAGACTTTGGGAGCAGCTCCAAGGTGCTTAAGCCCCACCCCATCCCACCCTGCAGAAAGAAGGAAGCTGGGCTCCCACCCTGAACAATCTTACGAGGGACTGGGATTATTTTTATTTTCTCTATGAGGAAATTGAG
Organism: Pedetes capensis; assembly: GCA_007922755.1. NCBI lineage: Eukaryota > Metazoa > Chordata > Mammalia > Rodentia > Pedetidae > Pedetes > Pedetes capensis. Next base: position 93,137 of record VMDO01002298.1, read on the forward strand.
GCAGAAAGAAGTTACCCATCAGTGCTAAAGGAACTGACATGAACGGGACCCTGAGACACCCCTGGACCTGCCCGGAGCACTGGGGCATCATCTCCAGATGTGTGTGGAGAAGGCCGTGGGGAGAGAGCCTGTCTCTGGAGCATCTGGAGAGTGGAGCCATTCACCATGGCGTTCCTGCCTCCGTGCTACCCTACGTGGTAGCCACAGCCGGGTGTAGCTATGGAGCCCCATGCTTTGGGCTAGTGGTGTCCTGGAAGGGTGAAATACACACCGGATTTGAGGATTTAGCGTGGAGAAGAAAATGTAAAAGTTATCTTGTGAATAATTCTTGTATATTTATTGTTGTTGTTAGGTCCCGTCGAGTCAGTATCCGACTCATAGTGACGCTACATACAACAGGGGAAACACTATTGTCAGTACTTCTCTGCTGTTCACAGGGTTTTCAGTGGCTGATTGTTTTTTGGGAGCGGGTTGCCAGGTCCTTCTCCCAAGCCTACAGCACCTGGTGTTCCCAGGTAGTCTCCCATCCAAGTATTAACCAGGCCCGACCCTGCTTAGCTTCCAAGATCTGATGGGATCGAATGCCACAGGGCTACGACTGCAGGCATATATTTATTATGCATTGGGAAATGGTCCTTTTCATGTGTTAGGTTACATCAACATGCTATGACAAGTCGTCTCACCTGTTTTGTTTTACTTTTATGCTGGGTCACCTGAAGATTTGAAACTACACGTGCAGCCTTCACTCCATTTCTACTGGGTTGTTGTTGTTGGGTGCCGTCAAGTCGTGTTTGATTCATAGCGACCTTCGTAGGGTTTTCAATGGCTGATTGTTTCTGGATGGCCTAGGGAGTGGATTGCCATGTCCTTCTCCCATGTTTGCGGTGCTGGGAATCAAACCTGGGACCTCAGGGTCTGCAGAGAGGTGCTCTACCAACTGAGTTAAATCCTAGCCCTTCTACTGAGTGGCTCTGGTCTATTCTCTTGATGAATTCTCAAAAATATTTATTGCTTTTCCCACCCAGGGTTCTGCCCTGGTTAGCAGGATGCCTTTGGAGGGAAGGCTACTGCCTTCAGCTGAAACAGCCACCTGCCCCTGTCCAGGATTCTGAGCGGCATTCTTGCCTGGCTTATACCCTACTTGGGGTCCCTGCCTGCCCACCACCCAGCACCGTGGTCTCAGCTTTACATATTCAAAGAAGGGTTCCCAAAGATGACCAGGACCCTATGGTCCAAGGACACCCAAAGAGTACCTGCCGTTTTGCTGTCTCACACCTGATTTTTCTCATCCCAAATCCCTTGCCTAGAACTCTCGCCTCTCTTCCCCATTGATGGTAGGTCTTAGTCATCCTTGAAAACCAAGATCAGAAGTCACCTCCTCCATGAAGCCTTCCCAGATTCCTTCAATGTATGAATGAGTCACCCGGAGCTATTTGTGGACTTGCTCAAAATGCAACTAAACTGTTTATAAGAACCTGTCCTGAGAGAAAGCTGCATGTGCTGGCCCATTTCTATTAACATAAATCCTCAGAACAATCTAATGAGGTAGCTACTGGGATTCTTCTTATTTCCATATGAGGAAACTGAGGCAGAGAGAGATTGGCATCTCACCCCAGATAGAAGAATTTAGAAGTAGAGGAAGCAGAACTTCAACCCATAGGGTCTGGTTCCAGGCCTACCACCCCAGTCACAGAGAGTGCAATCCCTGCTACCCCCAAAAAACAAATACAATGTTGAGAGCCGGGGCCCCAGTTCATCCCCAACCATAATTCCCACAGCATCGGCCAGGACCTGGCACACAGAGGTGCCCAGTAAATTTGGCCTGAATGAGGTCAGCATTGAGGTACTGGCTCTCCAAAGCCCTCACCTCTCCCACGCTTGTCCAGCTTTCACGCCCGTCCTCCAAACCCACTCCACCCAGCTCCAGCCCACCTCTGCAGCTAGCCTCTCCCCCAACTCCCCAGGGTCCTCTCTGCACCTGTTTAACACTCAGTGACTGTCACGCGACCCCTGTCAACCAGGAATTAATTCCCCAGGTTACCACTACATAAAATCTAAACTCTCTTTTTATGGTCTCTGCATGCAATGCCCTTTCATTTTATGCAGGTCCCACAGCACTTCTGGGGAATAAATAAATACAGTGTAACTTTTAGCAGCCTTTAGCAACTGAGGCCTGCCGGGTTCCCTGGGCCCAGAGCTACCTAGAACCCCAGCCACCGCTGGGTGCCAGGGAGGTGGGGTAACCAGGAGGGCTCTGCACATCTGATCCTAAAGCTGTGGGGGCCAGGGTTTGCTTGGTGCTTGTATCGTCCTCTCTGGCCCTGCCACGGGCTCCCTTGAGGAACTCCTCCAGCCCCATGTGCCCTTCCTGGACTCCACCCCATGCCCCCTACAACATGCTGAACAGCAGCTGGAAGAAATCCTACTTGGGACAGCAGCAAGTCAAGCCCTGGCCTGGCAGAGCCTGGACCGGTGGGTATAGGGTCCCGGGACACCCACTGCTGTGCCCCTTACTTTCCCATGTAAGGGCATCAGATTTCTATGGGGCTCCCAAACCATGCCCTGTGATCTCAGGGGACCTCATGTGGCTTCTGTGGTCTATGCCATCTGGAGAAGTGAGGCTCCCTCCCACGGTTCAGAGACCAAACAGTCCTGCACAAGCCCACACTGCTCCCCCTGCCCACCTGGCCCCCTGGGGTGACCCAGACTTGCTGTTTAGACCTACTAGCTTGGGATCAAAGCCGTAATGCCCAACAATGTTTTCCGTCAGGAAGGCAGAGGGGTGTCTCTGTTCGGCCCACAAAGAGATCTGTGCGGGGGTCAAGCCAATGCCGTGAGGGAGGAGAGGAAGCTCCATTCTGTGGGGACAAGTGATCAAATGGCCTCGTCAGTTTTGCTGCCGTTTCACCTTTCACAAAGGTGCATCTCTGGCAACAGTTGTCCTTTTAAAAGGCATTCTCTATGTGGTGGTTGTTGTTAGGGGCACTCGAGTCCTGTCCGACTCATAGCGACCCTCATAGGGTTTTCAATGGCTGTTTCGAGATTGCCTCCGGAGTGGATTGCCACGTCCTTCTCCCATTTTTGCAGTGCTGGGAATCAAACCCAGGACCTCAGAGACTGCAGAGCGCACTCTACCAACTGAGATAAATCTCAGCCCCTCTCTATACGGTAAACAATGATTAACTCTAAAGAGTGCCGCAGGGCCTCGCTCCCTGCCTTTCTGTCTTACTTACCTTCCATTCCCGGGCACAAAGCTATTGTTTGGTCCACATACGCTGACCCTAGTCTGGGTCAGTGAGGCATCTTTGATTTTCTGCATCAGCTCCAGGAGCCAGGAATTTCTTTCTTGCTCCACGTGCTGGGCTGCCTTAGCCACACTAAGTAAGTGTGGACGAGCGAACATTTCCTTGCGTGGGAATTGTGGGGAGTATTGAGGAGGCAGATTTAGCAAGCGAACCCGCAGAGTGCCTGGTTAACTTAAAAGAGAAAATTAAACAATGAAGATGTCTCTGCTCTAAGTCTGTCCCATGCAGTATTTAGGACATATTTGCACCAAAGTTTTTCATCGTTCCTCTGTAACTCCAGTTTGGTGGGGTGTCTTGTCAGCCCCCTGCCAGCCTCAGCCTGGCTACAGGTTCAGGCTTCTGGCAAGGGCTATGGGGTGTGTGGGTCACTGTCTAAGAGGACGACTGTGCCCGTGTCTCCTCCCACCATGTCTGGGAGGTCTCTGTGGTGGGACCAGGCAGGCCCCCAGCTGCAGGATGGGTTATATAGGATGGCAGGTGGCGCCACGCTCCCACACTGGCCTGGAGGGCACCCACACCTTTGCTCTGTCTCAAGCCTCTCCCTGAAATCCAGCTGTCAGAACCCATGTGGGCTCAGATCTATGATGAGTCAGCTGCCGTGAGTGTTTGACCCCAGGGACCTGAAGGTGGCCTTCAAGGCTGGTTTCCACCCCGTACCCTCCTTGCAACCCTCCCACCCTGCTGTTGCTGCAGTCAAGCCGGTTCTCCGCCTGGGACTTCCCAAATGCTACAGCCCCATCTCGCTGCTCTCTACCCTCTACAAAAAGTTCCTGAAGCAGGGAGCAGCTATCTCCGAGATAATTGCTTAATTAGGGGGAAATTACTTAAATTTCAGCAGCAGCAGCCACAGTGCCGCTATGGCCATAAAAGCCTCTAATCCCAGCTCCCTCCGAGAGATCTCTGCCCACACCACACCTACAGCTTTTTCTGCAGGAGAAGGAAAAAGCCTTCGCTGGGTGGCAGACACTTTTCGCGTACATGAGCAGGCACGTGCATGTGCACACACATACCACCTTCACCCCCAGCCCAGCTGGGCTCTGCTAGACATTGGCAAGCTTGTGCTTTTATCCAGGGTAAGAGGTAGCACACATTATAATCTGAATATTTATGTCCCCTCAAATTCCTATGTCCAAGCCCTAACCTTCCATGTGATAGCTAGAGATGGAGCCTTTAGGAGGTGATCGGGGCTAGATGAGGTCATGAGGGTGAGGCCCTCACCATAGGATTAGTCCCCTTATAGGAACAGACATTCTCTGTCTCTGTCTCTCTTTGCCCCCCCCCCGTGTGTGTGTGTGTGTGTGTGTGTGTGTGTGTGTGAGAGAGAGAGAGAGAGAGAGAGAGAGAGAGAGAGAGAAAGCATAGCAAGAAGGCGCTAGCCTTTGAGCCACAGTGTGCTGCCACATCCCAGGAGATACAGCTGCAGCGCTGGCTCTGGGGGTCCTCTGTGTAAAGGGTGAGGATCTCTGTGAGCAGTCCAGCCCTCCACAGGTCCAGGCAGCTCCCAGCAGATTCTCTGCTCAGCAGTGACTCTAGTCATAATTGCAATATGGGTTTTGAGGGCAGAAAGTCCTCGCTACATGATCTTGGGCCAGGTATTGAATTCTGAGAGTTTCCATTTTCTTATCACCAAATTAATAATTGTCGTTTCCTGTCATGGTCACAGCAGCGATAAATGGGATAGAACTGGAGGTGCTGTTTGATCTCCAGTAAGTGTTTATTGGCACCAGCTTCTAGGCTCAGGAGAAGAGTGGGATTGGGTCTAGAGTTTGGATCTCTCAGGATGGTCCTTAAAGAAAAGCTTTAGGATTCTGTCCCCTCCTGTGGCCCCCCTTACCACAATCCTATCTTCCCTCTGATGGGACTTCCAGCTGCCCACTGAGTTCTTTGGGAAATCCTGGTAGGCTCTGTCTGTAGGAAGCCAGCACCCAACAGAGGCAGAAGCTGGCCTGGGTGAGATGCCTCAGCCCTGACTGCATCTCCGGCTTTGCTGTTCTACCAGACCAGCCCCAGGCTTGCAATGAGCCTTGTCCTGGCAGGGAGCAGCCACCCACCAGGCTGCCCAAGGGGTTGGGGGGGAGGGAAGCTGCATGGGGCCCTGCCTCAATGCACCCATGCTGGGTCTGTGCTCATTACCTGACCTCTTTCTATGCTTCCCGCTGCCCTCCAAATCTCCTCTAGACAAGGCCACCCAGCCAGACTCTCCCCGCTCCCTGGGAGCCCACACAGCCTCCTCTAAAATCGTCATGGGCTGGAGAGAGATCAGTCTGAACGCAGCGGTCAGTGCAAGGGGACTGAGCTTTAGGATGTGGTGCCAGCTCCATGCCGCTTTGGGACCAACTGCTAAGAGCAGGCAATGGTTGGGGGCAGGGTGGAAACCCCAAGAGCGACCATGAGCAGGAGACTGAAGCAGCCCAGAGCTTGAGGGAGGTGGAGCTGTGGCTCAGAAAGGGGAAGCAGAACCACCCAGGACCCGGATCCTGGGGGAGCTGCAGGCTCAGGGACGCGTGTGCTCGTGGAATAGGTATCTGCTGCAGACCCCAGAGAAGTCACGGTGCTTGCACTTCTGGGACCTCTGGGAAAAGAGTTTTAACCAGGAATAACGGTGCTTGGGTGAGAACTCAGGGGTGGAGGTGGGCAGGGCCGAGGCACAGAGTAGCACTCGTGCGTGTTCGTGAGTGGCAGGAGACAGACTCGGAATCCGCCCAGGAAACTGTTCCAACATGCATGAGTAGCGAGTACCTGGGATGTGACTAAGCGACGTGAGGTCTGGACGCAGCTTCCCTTAAGTCACAACTATTTTGTGTACTTTAAATACACGGTTGGGTGGGTTTAGCCAGTGGGAATGCAATAGAAGCAGGGAGAGCAGAAATCCTGGGAATGCAGAGACCCGGCCTCAGGGACAGAACCTGGATGCTATCTGATCACCAGGAGGTTGGTGGAGGAGTCTTTTTAGGCTCCTGTTCCTGGGCTGTTTGTTCTCCCACTGTCTCTAGGGTCCCCTTGCCTGCTTCTGGATGGCTGAGAAGGACACAAGAGCAACCACACCCTAATGGCCTCCCTACTGTCCTGAGCCAAGCGATGCTCCAGCCTTGCCAGGAGCTCCCTCCCTCCTGCAGGTATCAGGCCAGTGGTCAGGCCTGGGACCCAGGCTAGTCTGGGCAGGGCCGATGTCACTGGGGCTCTGGTCCCGAGCAAGGCTGTCCTTTTCAATGCATGGACTGCAAATTGTTGTTGTTGTTAGGTGCCATCGAGTAAGTGTCCAACTCATAGCTACCCTACATACAACAGGCAAAACGCTATTGTCAGTGCTGCTTTGCTGTTCATAGGGTTTTCAATGGCAGATGGATTTTTGGGAGTGGGTTGCTGGCTCCTTCTCCCAAGTCTACAGCACCTGGTGCTCCCAAGTGGTCTCCCATCCAAGTACTAACTAAGCAGGCCTGACCCTGCTTAGCTTCCGCGATCTGACACGATCAGACGCCACAACGGCACATCTGCAGGCTCAGGACTGCAAATTAGGGGCCAGCAATAGGACACTAACCTCCCTACACACAGGGAATCAAGTTCTCTCCCACCTGTGCTATTCCTGGGCCTGGTCTGCTGCACTCATCGCCCTTGGATGCTTCTGACCTTCACATCCAGCCCCGTCTGGAGCTGCAATGGCCTCCCAGCCCCAAGGCTTCCGTGTCCACAGACCCAAGAGCTTAAAGAGTCCTGGCACACTGAGCACCTGAGCAGCAAGCAGAGCTGGAACTCTGACCTCAGCTCCCATATCTGACATCTGCCCTGCTCCCCTGGGACTTCTGCTCTGCCTAGGACTCCATTTCCGTTTGCCCTGCCTTGCACTACGTGGCCTCTTCATCACCAGCTGCTTCAGCAAATCCAAGGTCATGGTATGGTTCTGCCTCCCCCTTCTCACACCAGGGCCCTGCCTCTTGTACTTGCTACTGTGCTGCCAAGCCCCCTCTGGTGTCCTTACCGCCTGCTCCTCTGTCTCAAATACATTGGCTCTCAAACTGTGGCCCTTTGACCTGCCATAGACCCTGGGAGCTGGCTGGTTAGAAATGCAAATTCTCCATCGTACCCCCAGCCTGCTGAGTCAGGAGCTCCCGGGGCAGGGGCCAGCAGTCTGTTCTCACAAGCCCTCCAGATGCTGCTGACACAGTCGAGGCTGAGAACCAGCGTCTGGCACATCCTACTGGCAGTTTCCAGAGGGTTCTTTCCAGTCCAAGCCCAGTCCTGGCATTCTCCCACCCAGTACCCACGGAACTCTCTCTTGCCTCCTTCAGAATTAATTTTGTAAGCATCGGGTTCAACGCCCTTCACATCTGGCCCAGGCTTTCTTCCCAGCCTCCTCTCCTCCCGCTTCTCTGTTAGCCTAGGTTGTGCACTTCCCGCTCCCTCATCATTACCTGGGAACATATTGCTCGCCCATTCACAGTGAGGATTGGAAACAAGAAGAATGGTCTTAGGTAGCTTCATCTCCCCAGTGCTGGCCACAGGGCTGGGGTAGTCACTGCCAATACCTATCTATTGGTAACGAAAATGAATGAGATTCTTCCTAGTGTCCAACTCTCAAATTCCCACTGTCAAGCCCAGCCGTCCTATCCAGCCGACCCTCTCTGCCATCCTGAAACAGCGCCTGGGCTCCTAGGGCCTCCTGGGTTTTCTCTTGATCGCTCCCATATTCCTGGAAGTCCTTCTGGGCCAAGTCACTTCCAGCCCAGTCATTCTGCAGCCACACAGCGCATAGGAAGTCTGAAGGAGAGGCCCTCCTGGGGCACCTCGGGCTAGCCAGGGTCTGTTGCCCATACCAGGGATGTCCGCAGGCTCTCTCCCTCAGGTCTCTTCAAACGGTGACATCTGAGCCCAACTCTCAAAAGACAGTGGGCCACAGGGACTTCTGCCCAGTGGCCACCCTCCCGCAACTTGACCTGACGCTGGTGAACCGGGTTGGGGTGGTGTTTATTTCTCCATACATTTAGTCTGTTCCCTCCGCCAGCTGGATTGACCTTCCTCATTGTGCCTCCTTACCATATTGAAATGGGTTTGCATTTCCTGTGCACACAGACACAGACACGCCGGCAGGGCAATCCAGAGGCAAGGTAGGTGGCTAGAAACCATAGAAAGGCATCCTCTGCCTCATCCTGTGAATGCACAGGCCCCAGGTAGGTCACCAGGCATTGTAGGACTTTTTTCAGTGGGGCCTGAGATGACACAACATCTAGAAGATATCTTCAACCTGCCAACAAACTGGCTCCTGAGGGGCATTTTACAAATGGACAGAGCCAAGATGCAAGGTGGGCCCCACCGTGCTGGTTGCTCAGGTCCAGGGTGGGGAGCACTGGCACTTGTGTAGCAGGATATTACTAGGGTCTCCACTTCTCCTGGTGCGTCCCTTGAAGACCCGGCTCAGCCCTGCCCACGGCAGCCCTTAGAGTCCTTCAGACTCCAGCTTTAAGGCCATGAGGAGGTGAAGGGAAGGGAATGTGCAGGTGGTCTCTGCACGCCCCTGCCCTTGGCTGGGTAAAGCACTGCAGTTTTACTCCATTCCTTCTCCATTATGGCTAAGCATACCCATCCCAACCCAGGACAATGCTCCAGACCAGGGGAGCAATCAGGCCCCCATCTGTCTAGAGTCCTCACTATGTCCCCAGCTCCTGATCCCTTCAGTGATGATGTGGTACAGATCCACTCCAGCCTCTCTGCCTATCCTCTGCTCAGGTCTCCTAGCAACCCCAACAGACAGCCGGCCTGGCCAATCACACGTGACCACTGCCATCCACCTGCCTCCCTGGGGCTTGAGGGGAGCCTGTAAATCAAGTGCTGCCCCAGCCCTGCCTCCAGCCCACCCCTCCCGGCCACCCCACCGTCCTGGCCCCTTTATGTAGTGCAGTGACCAGCGCTTCTCACCTCAACCTTTGCTCCCCACCCGAAGCCCAGGCTGCGGCTTAATCTGTGACATTTAACATAAATAGTTTTCTAGTCCCAGCTGACCTTTAATGGCTTTTATGATCAGCTGTGGTTCCTGGCAGCTATACAAGAGCTGCTATCTGTTGCCACTGTCCATTCCAGCAGAGTACCCAAGGAGTGCCCACGGGTTTGGCTATGTGAATCCTTGGGCCCCTGGAGATGGCTGCCGAGACTGGAGCTTGCCACTTTCCACCCGGAAATATCATTACGTGTTTCAATTAGAATTAGTGGGGAAGCCGGTGATTAAGTGGCTAGTTATTATGGTAATGGAGACACTCCACATTAACTGGGGCAGGCCGCTCTCCTTTCCTCTAATGGCCACTTTTTAAGCTCCTAATCCCTCCCTGATGCTCTGTTGAAAGTACAGCAGGATAGAAATGGAAGGTAAGAGGAGGACAGAGGCAGGTTTGGCGCCCCCACCCCCAACAACCCTCCCAGACAGTGTGGCCATCCCCTGGGGGTGAGGTATGGCAGTGACCTTAGCCAAGCCTCCAGATGAAATCTCAAATCAGTCTTCACACCAAAGCAGAAGTCACACTCAAGGCTGGTACCATATCCTCCGAACCCTTAGGGGAACCTTTTCTCCTACTCACAGACTGACACTTGTCATTGCAGAGAGAATTTGAGACCCCTCCAGAAGTTTGGGGGGCCAGGATTTAGCTCAGTTGGTAGAAGGCTGATCTGTACTCTCTGAGGCCCTGGATTCAATTCTCAGCATCACAAAAATGGAAGGACCTGGCAATCCACTCCTGAAACAATCCCGAAACAATCAGCCATTGAAAACCCTATGAATAGCAGAGAAGCGCTAACATAGTGCTGGGCATGGCACAGTATGGGGATGGGGGGTGTTTCGTTCTGAGGCATAGGGTTAATATAAGTCAGACGTGGCTCAATGGCACCTAACAACTGCCACAACCACCAGAAGTGTAACAGGTTTTGTTTTTTAGCTTTTTGCAGTCCTGGGGTTGAACCCAGGGCCCTGCATGTGTTAGACACATTCTCCTGAAGTACACCCCAGCCGTCTGAGGTTTGAGTTTTGCCAAAGGCCCTGTAAATATGGACGGTGCTGAGAAGTGATTGAACAGCTGAGGAGCGGGGCTCTGGTCCCACCCAGCTGAATGACCTTGGGCAAGACTCATGACCCGTGAGAGCTCCAGCCCCTCCCTGGATGACAAAGGTTTGGACCAGCTCCCAACCTCTACTCCGTCCAGGGCACCTGAAGCACACACATTCTTGCAGCGAGTCACACCACAGTCCGTCATCACGACGGTGAGGCCGTGAAGGGGCCTCTGGGGTGTGCAGTGGAGTTCCAGAACCCTGGGCCCTCTTCACGGATGCCAGGTGGAGATACTCTCAGAGGCCAGACCTTCCTTTCCAGCCACCTGTTCCCCTTCCTTCCCCGAGCTCGGGAGTGGATTATGTGAGGAGCTCTTTGGCAGCTGGTGGAGCTCATCATTTGGATTTCATCTTGTGCCAGCCATGTGATCCCCAGGCAAGCCACGGAGGCCTGAGCCTCAGTTTCCCTATTGGATAACACTGCCAGGGTTAGCAGTCAATGTGAGGGAAGCACCTGCCCCTGGGCTGCAAGAGGGAAATGCTCAGTCCCTGATTGTTATTACTGCAATTTGTAATCTAAAGACCACCAGAGGGAAGAAAGAGAGGAGAGAAACAGCAGCCCACAGTGGCTTCGTGTTCCATGAGCTCTGACAGGTGCCTAAGGAGGAGAAAGAAAAGAGATACGGAGGTCAGAGTTGCAGGGACAAGCAGGGGCCAAATAAGACAGGAAGGAAGGAGTGAGCATGGGAAGCAAAAGATGAGAGAAGAAGCAGCAGGAGGAGAAACAGGAGGAGGAGGAAGAAGGAAAGGGAGGAGGAAGAAGTGGAAGGAGCAGGAGGA